>JAOVYX010015239.1:0-28658 GCA_035668315.1 Drosera spatulata
AAGAAATGAAGATGGATATTGATTAAGTTATGATCATGTTTGTAATAAATATGTTTGAGATAGTATTTTAAGATTCCATCGCGTATCTGTATAATGTTTAAGTAAACTTGTGGACTTACTATGATGATGCTTTAAGTGTAATTTTATTCAGTACTTATTCTAAATCCGGTTAAGTTGAATTGTCTGCCTAAGATTTGTAGGACCCTTGCGGCAGTAGTGCTACGTGGGTTTTCTAGAAAAAGATCAAAAAACTCGGGGCGTTACATATAACATGTCATTTATGAATATAACATTTTGATTTTGAGTTTTGTTTTATGACAAGTTATGTTTTTGCTACCTTTTATGTTTACTTTCTCTAAATTCAATCAATTTCGGTATAAACAAATCTTCGAATTTTGATATTTGGCCACAACATAGTATTTTATCATAAGCAAAGTATTCAAATATGATTGAAAACAAATAAGAAAAAGAACGATCACAAATTTGAATGATCAAGCCCAAGAAAGTATATATATTTGCAGCGAAAAGAATAATTCGTTGTTAACAACAAATAAGCAATGTGTTGCCAAGTAAATCTAATAGCGGAGATCTGACGAGTTTTGTATAACATAAAATCTTTTTTGTTTCCTTTAATGCATTTTTGTTTACTGATTTTTTATTTTGCTAATTTAAAATCTACCCCATTGATTTTACTTGACAATATACAAACTTATGAGTTAATTGAAAACCGTTGTTAAAGTAGGATTTATAGCTTTTGCTGGACCAATATAAAAATCCACCTAATCATGAGTTAATTTTAGTTTGTGAGATGAGACCAACCAAAATCATGATCGACGAAACGACTAACAAAATTATAATCAACTAAAATGACCAACCATTCTCGATGGTCCATGACTAACCAAAATCATGACTCCAAAGTTGAATAATCAAAAGCTTGATTGACCAAAATGATTAACCTAGATCACAACCGATGAATGTGACTAAGCAAAACCATGTTCGATCAATGTGACTAACCAAAATAATAATCAAAATTATGATTGATCAAATGTGATTAATTAAAATCATAAACGACTAATTAAAAACCTAACCATAATTAAATATAATTAATTGATGACTAACACATGACCAACCAAAACCAAATAACCAACTAATCAATTGCATATATATATTTATAATTTGAAATTGAGAAGTTCCAATCTGGTTTGCATACAAGAACAATCAAATTTATTATACTTAATTTTAGACCAAAATTAACATAACTATCTTAGTTCATAACTTCATATACTAACACATGAAAGAGACAATGAGTTGAAGCATGAGTTGTTTTCTTTCTAACCCGTGTAAATTCAACACAACATTATGCACGAGAAAATGAATTATCAATAGATATTCAAGAGATTTAATGCTTAATCATATATGTCGAGTGTTGTAATTAGTATAGACTAACCAAATTTATAGAGCTAAAACAAATGTAGTCATTGCTATAATCTAGTATCAAAAAAGTGTTTTTGATCCAGAGTATAGAACTCTTGCTCCGTTGTATGGTTCTATTTTAGAACAAAATGATTCTATTTTAGAACCAAATATTTTCAAAATTATAGACTTACTACTCCAATGCTTGATTCTATTTTAGAATTACATGATTTTAAGTGATTCTTAAATAAATAAATAAAAATGACGTGGCAATGTTGGCAGTAGATTTGGGATAGTTGGAGCAATGCTTTCACGATTCGATGTCAAATTATTGATATAGAACCACATTTCACTCATGGTTGAATTTGCTCTAACAATATATACTTATAATTGATGAAAAAAGTATAGAAAAACTATCCATATTTTATCCTTTATGCGTTTTAAAACCCCTAAACTTAAACATTACGCACCTGACCTACCTCTACTAGAAACTTATTCGGAAGAGTAAAATTTTTCATCAATTATAACAGAATTTTGAAAACTGCATTGTCACCTTCACAGTTTCAACCTCGACCACTTCCTTCCCAATCCGTAATCCATCCAATGTAACTTACTCTTTATCGTCCCATTCATTACCATGGTAGGTGTTGCTGCATAGTTTATAGAAACCTTGAATTACGTGGGTGTTGACAATTGAAAAACCAAAAAAGAAAAGGTCGATACTATCGTTAACGGGGGAAGCTACTTGGCTTCTTTGAGTTCTACTTTAGGGTTTTCTTGTTCTAGATTTCTTTTATGTTAGGATTTTTTTATTAAGAGGTCCAATAGGACTCTAAGTTTCATTACTTTTATCTAAGATACATTATATTACAACTTCTTGGGATAGGCATTATACCCAATTTATGTATGTTACCCTCAAAGGCATATCAGGCTAAAACACAAGCGGTCTTATTATCGTTTCGAGGTAGACAAGAACAATAAAAATCCGAAGAACTACCAACAAGTCACAAACAACTTCAATAATACCCCATTTCATCTGTGTAATATCCCAAAATTTTTTTTTATTTAAATATACGTAAAGTACGTATATAATGAATGCGCGAATAAATATAACGAACAAGTAATGTCATAACGTTAAAAATATTGCACGCTAGGATTAACGATTTTGATCCCAGAAATATTGCTTTATTGGTTGGGATATGATTTATTATTTTTGGGGATAATTGAATTGACACTATTAATTATCAAAAGATCAATATTACAAAACGTGGATAAATAACAGTTTGACGAAATTTTAAAAAGGAAAAAATTCAGATATTTACAATGTAAGTTGATCACTTGTTCTGCCGAGCTCCTCTCAGCCGCCTCACTTCCTCACCCTCATACTCATCTCACTTTCTCCATCCTTCTGTAACGTCCCGAGATTCACGTCATATGACACGTGGCGTTATGCCGTCACGAACCCAGTTCATGACAAGGTTAAATAAATCAAACGGGTTTAAAGGCATAAAGAGCCAAGAAAACTATCTGTAATGCTTTCACTCATGCTGTTTAACTGTTATGAATTCAGTTTACAATCATAGGGAAGTCATTAAGTTACACAGTTTGTGGCATGGGTAGTACAGCACATATATTACATATCCAAAATAATCATAGTTTCGTTACAACATTTTCGAAATACATAATATAATTACAGTCTTCACTGATCATCTGATAACTCACCTGCAAACGGAATACATAACCTGTAAATACAAAATTCAGTAACCTAGAGTATATGCCTCATATTTACAGGGTACTTCCTCGACTATGACGAATCGATAAGTATCAGTAAAACATTTATACTTTTTAAGAAAATAGGTATGCCATATTACGTGCGAATATTTGTATGATTTCACGTTTCCTATGTTCATTTTTGTTATCATGGGCCCATGACTCGAGAGTTTTCAACAGAAAGACTCTAAATACAAGACCCGTCAATCGTCGGTCGGGTTACAAGAATCCATCCATCCAGTACGTACTTGCACCTATTGTATATCGCCTTATACTTTAATGGATAAAATGCGTTTTCAACGGGTTCTATTTATCTCTTATTGGGATAGATTTTGGCCTCCCTGCAGAGAGTGGCCAGTTGTCACGCCTCGTCCGGCGTTGAAACCGCTGCATGCATGCTAAGAGGATGGGGGCTGCCCAACGCTCCCTAACTAATTTCAGTTCACCCGTGACGATGGCTCAAGAAGTTTGACTAGAGTTCAGTCTGGATGATTTTTACTTGACATTAGATAAAGATATTTAAGAAGTTACATCACGTCGACCTTCTTCACAATAGCTTCAGCAGTTGAGATCACGACAGTATGAGGTACAGCCTCCAACACATTTTCAGAGGAGTACGACAGATGACTTAACGGTCCATGAACAATGTACAGTGTTCAGCCTTTATATTTGATTAGGTGTTCATTGTTGGTTTGTATTTCATTTATTCGTATGTCCCGCAGTGTAAATCCCAAACTCGTTTCAATACTTCCTTTGGCATGCATTATGATGATTTCATTTAGTGTTGTTCATGCATTATAAAATCACCTTGTATCTGTATATTTGAGCATATCGTTTATTTGTAACATGTAGTAGTGTATGACTTGATTCGTTATTATCTTAATAGTTTATTTTGCACCTGTCACGACGCGGTTAGAGGTGTCGTATAGTCATACATGCATATTTAATATCCATTTTTATACGCAAGGTTCATGTATCACATATACGCGTTTAGGTTAATCCTTCACGACGAATGTGCGCTACACTCACCAAGGACAGGGGTCCCGCTCTATCTTCAGGACCGAGCCCCATCACGGACGCGACCAGGACCAATCACGGACGCAACCTAGACCAGTCACGGGTACGATGGGTCTGAAATAATGAAAACGCAAGGATTTCATAGCAACGTCTACGAATTCTTCCTACAATTCCACTAACTCATGAAACACGAACTACTTGATCATATCTCAGCACAAAAAAAGGTCACAAACACGCACAAACAGAATCGAGGTCATGAACGAAAATAAATGTCTCATATCAGGTTAGGTTACCTTGGACGTTCGTTTTCTCGAAGTGATCTCGATCCGCATCCCTTTGTTTTAATCTCATCTAGCTCTCCTCACCACTCCTGCTTCGTCCTTCTTTTAACCTTGCTGCCTTTACTGTTTGAAGGTAATGGTGACGATGTTCGTTGGTCGATGTTGTAATGGTGGCTGCAGCTGTGGGGAATGGCGCAGGTGGAAGTGGTTTTGGTTTGGCTTGGGCTGGTGGCTGCATGTCGTGGTGGATGTGGTTTGATGATGCTGAAGGTTTGCTTCTCGGCGGAGAAGGAATGAAGGAGAGGAAGGGTGTGTTTGCTGTGTGATGGCGAGGAGCTGAGGTTTATGGGCGTGGTGAATCGAAGTGTTGATGGTGGGCGGCGGGGGAAGGCGCGTACGAAATCGACGTCGCAAGGGTCAGGGAGAATGGCAGAGGAGGAAATGGGCGGTGGATTTGTGCGTTTGTAATATATTCGAATTCGTTCCCTCGTTTTATATCTGTCAGTCTATTTTTATCCATGTTTCGTCTTTATATTTCATCGAAAGGTATACCCGCAAATAGGCAAAATTATTTCTGACTTAATAACGTTTGGTTCGTCGAGAATTTCGAATGTTTCCAGGACTGTATTTTATTAGCTCAAATATGTTCATTATATCGTTATAACGTTACGTTATAACGTTATACGTTTATTATGTTCAATACGTACATTTATTAAATACATACGTTATATCGTTATAACGTCATGTTTAACGATAAGTATTTGTTATATTATTTGTAGCTTCGTAATGTTCCGTTATAACGTTATGCATTCGTTATTTTTATTCGTTCGTTATCGATTATATAACGTTACGTTTAACGTTGTACTTTATTCGTTTGCTAAGATATATAACATTTCGTTTAATGTATATTATACGCTCATTCATTAATACATTGCATATTTTTAATACCAAATTTTTGGGATATTACACCTTCTCTCCCTCACCATTCTCTCCAAACACTATCACCAAACTCCATCTCCACCAAACCGACACCAAACACCAACATCAGCGACTATCCAACCACCCACGTTGTTCTAACAAAACATCACAACCACGAGGTCTACCTCCCTAATACTGGAGAACACCCCACGCATAAGGACACCCCTATCGCAAAACCCTCTCATCTTCATCTCCTCTTCTGACGCCACCCACCACGACTACTAGTCTCCCCACGTCGTCGTTGCGGTCAGAGGTCATCGACGACCACCAAAAGCCCTCGAGAAACGAGCAAAAACCAGCCACCATCGTCATCCTTGGCTTCCCTTTGGTTCGTACATAAACTACCACAAACACCGTACGCCACACCTCAACAGCCACCAAGAGCCACCGACGGCCACCAATCAATGACCAACAGTCTGGGTTGACAACCAGCAGCTCGACAGGGTCCCGGCCCCATGCTGTCCGGAAGGCCCGACAGCGGGTCGTCCTCATTTCGTCGTTCTCCTTGTTTCGTATGTAACGGATACACACCGGAGAGGTAACTTAGCCTTTTGATCCGTCTTGTGCTTGATTTGTGCGTATTGTTATGTGTGGTGATAGTGATGATGAGGAGAGTACCGCCAGAAGGACGAGGATATGCATTCTTGTTTGTTTGGTGTGTTGATGTCGTCGAGAAGTGATTAGAGTTTGGTGCGTGTTATGTGTTGGTTACATGTTATTAGGTTATGGTATGGTGTATTAATGTTATCTTTAAGTCGAGAGTGCCTCGGGGATGTTATGTTGCATGTGCATGTACTTGGGTGCGCTGGTGTGCGTTATATATATATGTGCGGTAATAAAGACATTGATTGTGCATGTGTGAATGAAACGAATATAATGAGAAGTAATGAACGACACATAATATGTGAGAAACCATTCTATACGTGTGAAGGTCGAGTGCGGTTTGTCATTTCTTGGATCTGTCGAGATCGTGAGTTGTTATTGTTTGAGATGTTGTGACGATAAAGGTTGAGCTTGGCGTCCCTTTTTGGATCCATTGGGATCGGTCGTTGTTTCTTTGATAGTCTTTATGGCTTTAGTTTGAGTCAGTGGACTGTAGTATTATTCTCGAGCCATCGTTACGGATGAGGAAATGACTAGGTAGGGAGGAGGAGGTAGTGTCCCGCCCCCTTCGCATGCATGCAGCGACATTGCACTAAGAAAGTTTGTGTTAGTGCCATGAGTTACTCTCTACAAGGAGTTCCTTCTCAATGATGATATCTGGAGCATCATTGAAAACGCACAAGAGGTGCGATGCATGATACGTGATGTAGCCCTGGTGCGATTGACGTTCTATCTTTATACTCTGAGTCTGTCATATCTTTTGGAGTTTGTCTTTCGAGTCAAGTTATGTTAATAAAAAGAAAAAACATAAAAAGAGATGAAGACATATAAATGAAAGTATTTTTTGATATGGCGTCCATATTTTCGATGGATATGCAAATGTTTTATTAAGACTCACCGATTTATCATAGGTCGACGGAGTGCCCTGCATATGAAATTCATATACTCTAGGTTGTTGAGCTTTGTGCTCATGGGTTATATATTTCAATTTCTGTAAGTAATTTACATGTTGATGATGATGCACTGTCACAGGGTAAGGGTTGCATGCATATAGATGACTCGTCTATTTTTTGACATAATATAATAGTACATATTTATTTGAGATAAATTGTAACTGGTGTTATAGTATTTCGCCTATTGGAAGACATTGGGAGTTATTGGAAACAAACATGCAATTATGCGAATTTAATATCATGACTCTAAACTTATGTAAAGTAATTTCTCGGTTAATTGATTTCCTTATCTTTTATACTTTTAAATCCGTTTGGATTATTTGATCTTTTCACATATTAGGTCCGTAACGACATAACTCCACGTGTCATCCGACGTTCGGGAGGTTACAATCTAAGAGGTCTGATCGTTTCTGGCCAAGCATCCTGACAGTTGATAAGCAATCCCCAATTCTATTTCAACTCTCTCCATACCCCACCCCCCAAAAAAAGAGCTGGTGCCTTGCACTTATCCTTTTGCTCCTCATGCGACCTATCCCCCAAAAAATATTATTTAATCTTATTTAATTATTATTTAATTGTCTTTTATTTCTCGACTTATAAAATTATGTATTTAATTCTTCTTAAATTTTGAAATAATCTTGATTTTTAATACATGATCTTCCTGAAATAATATATTTTTTTGACAAAAAATCGAAAAAAGAAATGTGTTCATTTTTAAAGTTGAGAGGAATATATACAAAATTCCAAAATTTCAAACGGTTTAAATGCTATTTTCTTTATTGATTTTTTATTATTTTTCCATCACTTCTCTATTCTGTTACTCTTTTTTTTTTCTTATGAAAAAGGAATTAAAATATCTTTAATCGAAATGACTAAAAACTCATAAAAACACGATAATACATGTTTTTTACATTAATTATGTATATGAATATTGTCCTTCATACGTTTGCATTGTGTTTCCAAAATTTGATAGTTAACGATTACATGTGCATTGGGAATAAAATAATTTGTGTAAGAATTATTTTAAACTGTTTATTTTTAATTTTAAAAATTAAAATATTAAAATAATTTTAATTTTAATTATCATATTCTATTCAACTTTAAAGCGTTAGATGGTTAAAAAACGATATCCATGATGGGGCTGTCTTTAGCAATTTTGATTTTTTGTTTTTCTTTTGGCTCATTCAACAACCAAATTGTTGAATTCAAAGATTTCGATAAGATATGAACAAATGTACTCCCACCTCGCCACTCACATATGGCGCGACTCCTTTCCCGCCCTCTCAGCACCCTCAACATCATCTCGAAATTTGATTACAACCCAGGCGCCCAGATTCAGCGAGGTACGAGCCCGCAACGAGACCCTTATGCGATCAACCAGCTTGTCGCCTTATGCGCGAGATCGGGCGATGTTGATTGTGGGATTCATCTTCATTGCGCCGTTGTTAAACTGGGTTTAGGTTCAAATGTGTATATCTGCAGTGCCCTTGTGGATATGTATGCGAAATGTGGGAGACTTGGTTGTGCACGGAAGATGTTCGATGAAATGCCTGTGAGGAATTCTGTCGCTTGGAACGTGTTGATTAGTGGTTACGTGCAAGCGATGTGTCCTGAGATTGGGTTGGAGTTGTTTAGGAAGATGATGAAGGGAGGTGTGGCTCCGACTGCGTTTGGGGTGTCTGGTGTGCTGGTTGGGTGTGCTCAGTTGGAGGATGATGAGCTCGGAGCACAGGTTCATGGGCGTAGTGTCAAGTATGGGATTTGTGATGATGTGGTTGTGGGCACTAGTTTGGTTGATATGTATGCTAAGTGTTTGAAAGTGGAAGAGTCGAAGAGATTGTTCGATCAGATGTCTGAGAGAAACTCCATAACATGGACCGCTATGGTAACCGGGTATGCACATAATGGATTACCATTGGAAGCAATGATTCTGTTTAAGGAGATGCGGCAACTGGGTTTTGAATCGAATTATGTGACTTATAACGGTCTCTTGAGCTCTTTCTATGGGAGGGAAAATCTGATGCACTGTAAGCAAATCCATGGCCTGGTAGTCTGTCAAGGTCTAGATTCTAACTCATACATACAGGCTACTTTGTTGAGCGTCTACTCTGAATGCGATATAGAAAAGGATGACTTCATTAGCATATGTTCCTTTGTTTCTAGGTGGGATCAAATCTCATTCAATGCCGCCATTGCTGGGTTCTCTCGGTTAGAATGTAGCGAAGAGGCCCTGCATTATTTTTCCAGCATGAGAGCCTCGGGTATCATGGCTGATTACTTCACTTTGTCCGGCATTCTGAGAGCAATAGGGATCATCTCAGCTCAAGAAGTGGGGAAGCAAACCCACACTCTGGTATTCAAGGTCGGCTGTGCCTCCAACGTGCATGTTCAGAATGGGCTTGTCTCCATGTACGCAAAATGTGGCTTGATAAATGAAGCCATCAGCGTGTTTGACTCCATGGCTGAACGTGACTTGGTGTCGTGGAATTCTCTGCTTTCAGGGCGTGCTTCTCATGGGTGTGGTCAGGAGGTCATTGAGCTGTTTGAGCAAATGAAGAGCACGGGGATTCAGCCGAATGGAACGACCATTCTGTCTGTTCTTTCAGCATGTAGTCATGTTGGATTGCTGGAGAAGGGACTTGAATACCTAGAACTTTTCAGAGGACTTGATTTTCATGAACCTCTCACACCAGAGCATTGTGCTTCCATTGTTGATCTATTCGGTCGAGCTGGATATCTCCAAGAGGCAGAAGCTTTCATTTCTAGCATGCCAATGAAGCCAGGACCATCCATATTGAAATCTCTTATTAGTGCTTGCAAACTTCACGGGAACACTGAAATAGCAATGCGGGCTTCACAGAAGTTACTGGAACTGTACCCAAATGATCCAGGAACCTATGTTCTGATGTCAAGTTCTTTGGCAACAGGAGGTTTCTGGGGTGAAGCTGCTGGACTGATAAAACAGATGCACGACAAAGGAGTGCAGAAGAAGCCTGGTTATAGTCGGATAGAGGCAGATAAGTTGTAACATAACATATAATGAAAGGTATGGTTTTCTCCCATTGATAAAGAGACGCGGGTTTTCTTCCAGTTAATGAACCGAATTGCTTTCTGTTATTGCTAGGTTTGTTTGGCACAAATGCATGGTGCTAAACCATTCATACTAGCGTGATTGTCGTTTAAGTTTGCTGACTCCTTGGATCATAGGTTTTTCCCCCTTCTATTCTGATGAAGGAGAAGAACCAAAGTCACAAGATAACTGTATCTTTGAATTTAGGATTTGAACTTTGACAAACAACATGTTAGTTGAACCCTGAATCAACTAGACTATCACGGAAATGACTGATGTTGCGTTTATGATGCAGACATTGATTGTATACCGTATGAAAGGATGAGATTGCTGTCCCCTGGCGTGCAGCTCATGTTGAGGAAATGCTGTGATCAACCTCTATTTTTAGAACATTGTGTTATCCACATGTAGGATAGGAAGCCTGCGAACATTTCGGATCTTCAAGGAGGTAATGCTTTCTTCTCTTTAATAGAACCTACAAAACTCTATGCCAAAACAAATGCCTTGTTACACTCTTCCTTGTTCTTAGGAGTAAGCGACAATCGGGAAAAACAAGCTATGGCTGAACTAGATCGTGTTCGGCATGGGGAAGGGGTCAAAATGCCCAAAACTCCAACGTCTGCGACTGCCGCGCAAATGCTGCATGGTAATTGCATATGCTTGTGATATGAGTTTGATACCTGTTTATCACCATTTTATGAACTACTAAACTTTGTTCTGCATTGCTGCGTAAAGTTCGCCCGTGCAAGGTTTCATGCCAAAAGGGAAATGTTATTTTTTGTATTGCAGAATCGCCATCTAGCTTGTCGTCAACACATTCGCCTTCGTTTGGGAAGAACCATGACCTAGACAATGATCATTCCCATCATCACAAGAAAACATCTGTTCTAGCCAAAGTGAAGGATAAGGCAAAAAGGTGGCGGCAAGCACTCACGAGGAAGAAACATACAAATCCTACACCAGCTTTGGAAGATGATACTGATGAAGATCCAGAATACAATGGAGCTCCTAGTAACCATCTAATTCCCTTTTTTCTCATTGACACATATTAACGGTCTCCTTAGAATTCTTGTGCAAGCGCATCCGGCTTCCTGCTCCGGCTAGAGTCATAATCTTCTCGTTTTGAATTCTCATATGTTCCTTTTTCCAGTGTATGAATCAGAGGTTGCACCAGATAGCTACAAAGAACATGCAAAGCAGCATCCAAGAGCCGACATTGTTATCCCTGAGAAGCATGTTCTTGATAATAGTGCAAAAACCCAAACAGCTGGGAAGATGTTAGCTGAAGATAAGAAAGGTGAACCTGGACCTTCTACAAATATTATTGCTGAAGAGAAAAAGGAAACTCCTTCAAGTCCTGCCAAGGGAACAATTGTTGAGGGGAAGGTCGTTGCTGAAGAGGAGAAACAAAAGCTTTCAAGCCCTGATGGAGCCATATCGGATGAGGGAAACAGGAATATTTATAGTCCAGGAAAGACCATGACCGAAACCATGACTGAGAAGCTGGCACCAGCTTATGCGACGATGTCAGAAGCAGCCCATGCCATTACTTCAAAGATCCAAGGAATGGCATCATCCATTTCATCAAGTCCTACGAAGAGGGCAATGACTGAGGAACAAGGAAATCCTGCTGGTTCTTGTGAAGGGAACATCGTTTCTGCGGAGGAAAAACAAAAGCTTCCAAGTGCCGAGGCAGTCATAGCTGATGAGGAGAAAGGTCCGGTTCCCAGTTCAGGAAAGACCATAACTGAAACCGTGACTGAGAAGCTTGCACCAGCTTATGCCACTGTATCAGACGCAGCTCATGCCATCACTTCGAAGATCCAAGGAATGGCATCATCCATTCCATCAAGTCCTGGTAAGAAGACTATGGCCGAGGAACAAGGAAACCTCGCTGGTTCTCGTGAAGGTTACATTGTTTCTGCGGAGGAGAAGCAAAAGCTTCCAAGCCTGGAGGAAAGCATAGCTGATGAGAAGAAAGGTCCAGTTCCCAGTTCAGGAAAGACGATGACTGAAACCGTGACGGAGAAATTTGCACCAGCTTATGCTACTGTATCAGGCGCAGCTCATGCCATCACTTCAAAGATCCAAGGAATGACATCATCCATTCCATCCAGTCCTCCTAAGAAAACGTTGGCGGAGGAACAAGGAAATCCTGTTCTTTCCAGAGAAGATAAGATTGTTTCTGTGAAGGAGAACGAAAAGCTTCCAAGTCTGGAGGAAGCCATAGCTGACAAGGAGATTCAGGAGAAAGACACGGTTGCCAGTCCAGAAAAGACCATAACTGAAACTGTGTCCGAGAAGCTCGCACCAGCTTACGCCACCATATCTGATGCAACCCATGCCATCACTTCAAAGATCCAGGAGATGTCTACCTCGATGCTTACAGATGATTCCGGTGGCATCAACACCAGGAACTGGGACAAGGGTGTTTCCGTCAAAGAGTATATCAAGAACAAACTCGAGCCTGGGGAGGATGACAAGGCTCTTTCTCAGGTCATTTCAGATGCCATTAGCCCAAAGAAGAATCCAGATGACAAGGGCGTGATGGAGAAAGTCAAAGACGCTGTTACTTCAATCCTCCAGAGTGAAGAGGAGGAGACTGCTGCCTCTAGTTTGAAGAACTCGAGCTCCGCAGAACTCATCCCACTCTCCACCAGTGCTCATGAAGGTAGTCCCTTGTCTTTACTTATCATATGTGTATTCATTTTCTTGTTTCTGTTGTCAATTTCACGGAAGCTGATATATCGTCTTGTTGCAGTTTCAGTTGAAAGTCAAGCAAGGGTGCTACAAGCTAATTGATAGACGCAAAATGCATCTTCAAAACCAACTGAAGTCTGTGTCGACTGCTCCGGGGAGCAAGTGAGCCGGGATATCCTGGAGGATTGCAAGCTCTCGTCTTCTTTACATCTAGGTAGAAAATAATCAGTGTAGTTTCATACTATGCCTCGTTAGACTGTTGTAGCCTTACAGGTTATGTCATGGATAGAGGTGTATGGTGAAATTGTGCAATATGCTCTTTGAGCCAGCGAGAATTGTTATCTCAATAAGAATCATCACTGTTTTGCCTTCCATTTACTGGGTTCATCACGGTCTTCTCGCTGAGTGTTTTTGTCGGAATAGAGGATTGTTGTATAGACGAAATATTCAAAGAGTTGTTGTTTCCATGAAATAAGATGAAGAGACATTTTAAGAGGTGCGATATCCTTGAGACAGCGATGACTGTGGGATCGAACCTTGGTTGTTGATTGTTCTAAAATCAACGATCAAGATCTTATGTAACTATTATGCTTACATTAGCATCCTCGATACTCACTTCCTAATATGAGACGTGGTGGGATACGAGGGAAGGGTCTGACCTAGAGGATACGATCATTGAAACTTTGAATCTCCGCTCCTATTACGACTCTTTCTCTTCTAGGACCATCGAGTGCTAAAGGGTCCAGATAAGAATACAAGATCATTTCAACATAAGATATATGCTATTTGTTCAAGATCTTAACATTTATGAAGTAATACCAACTACTTCGACCAGTCATCCCCATAGCACGACTTGCGACCATAACACGATAAAAATCATACTTCAGGTGGGGCAGACCGTTCTTTTTCATCTCAAATGATCTTCGTAGCCACCTTTCTGGATCTCGAAAACACGATATCTGGCAGCTTGGATAAACTCCATTGAAACCATTTGTTATTTAGCATTCAACAAAGAGAACAGCATCATCACACCAAAAATACCCGTTGCGTTTAACGGATCCTCAAAATATTAACCCAACCTGTAACAGCTCCACCTTTTCCTCGTCTGTCTCTCTTTTGAACTCCTTCTCCACACATCCTGTCATCTCAGATTCATCCAAATTTTCATCAGCTTCGAATTTCAGTCAATCAGAATCTATTAGTCGACGATGATGACGAAGAACTTTCATGAAGGACGATCCTCGAGCAGATTGCAGAGGCAAGCTCCGCCAGCACTCCAGCTCGACGCGATCTCTCCAAGAAACAACAACAATACTAGCGATAACAGCCCATTTGGAAACTCTCCTGCTGTCGCCATTCCCCTGCTCTCGCCGCTTATTATTGAGCCGATGCTGTCTCCAGATATGAATGACAGATCAGTCCATGATGTTGGCGATGTAGATAATCAGACGCGGTTGGTGCTGCCAGGAGGGCAGGGATGGGAGCATCCGGCGGTAGTTTCAACAGATCCGTCAGTTCAGTTTTTTCCAGTCCCAGTGTGTGCTGGTCAACAATGGATTTGCGCCGTGGATGGACTAACTTATGCTGGGGCGCCACGGTCATGGAATTCTAACCCGCCCCCAGATAACCGTGATTTATATGTATAAGAAGTCAGATGACTGGATACTTACAGGTAATCCTAACCGGGCACGGTCATGTAATTAGAGCTGACAATCAGATGCTTGGGAATAAACCAAAATCTGATACTGTTAAATGATGTAAATAAAGAACCTAAATTTGTGCTTCAAAAAAAAAAAAAAAAAACCTAAATCTGTATGACAAATTTTGCTGTGGCTATACTCTGTCGTAGCTGGTATTCAAATCCTGGTGGATCATAAACCTTACAGGCATTAGTCTATCTCCGCGTTCTGGTCAGCCTCATGACAGTCGAAAAAGATATCTGAACTAGAAACTGTATAAACCATTGAAAATCAATGAGTTTCAACTCGGAGCAGATGCAAGTAAAGATATCACAGATTTACAAGAAATTTGACACTACCGAACTCCTTCACCAGTAAGAGTTGTTTAAAATTCAAGAGAACTCTTCAAGGTGAGAAGAGAACGAAAGGGGAAGGAGAAAAACCTTGAGTTAGCATGTACAAGCAACTATGCATTTCCTAAACCCATTCTATTCTGTACGTCTGTCCTAAAGTTTCGCTATGGTGTCAGTCAGATTTCTGTCCAAAGGTAGAAGCTACACAGCCGAGCGGATCCTGCTTGATATTTTCAGAATTCGAACTCTCCACATGCCTGCAGGAAGAAAACACAAATACATGAAAAATCAAATTAGCAGAAGTGCGAAGACAGGGCACTTCATTTCGCCTCGAATAGGATTACTCGCCTTGTTGAATAGGATTTCCCTGTTGTTGACGAGCACGAGACCAGCTTTGAGTAAGCACTTCCATCTGTTCTTGGCACGGGTCACCTGTTTGTTTACACATCAAAGTTTGAGGCACACTCTCCTATGAAGCAAGCATACATGCTCAAGGCAATCATGTTACTGAAATACCTTCTCAAACACAGCTACGATAAGGTTTGATGGCTCCCGATTTTCCCCTTCACCCACCTCATCCAGATCATCATCATCTTCATTCAACTGTTCTTCATCACATACCTCACTCGCTGCAGCCGGAACAGAAGCTTGTTGGTCCAAACAAACACGTTCGTGCTTACGCTCCAAAGTGAAGATGCAGAGGGAAAAAATGAGGATCAGGAGCTCAAAAACTAACCTATACGGGCTGGTGTGTGCGCCACATTGTAGTATTCATTGACTTGAGGAATCATAGGAAAAGACCCTTGGGTTTGTACACACATCGCTCGTCCATTTGCGTCGTTGGCAACTTCCATTTGGCTTGCAAAATGTGATTCGAACAGCTGAACCGTGAGGAGACCCAAAGAAAACCATGTCACTTGAAAAACATGCGAATAAGAAGAAATTAAAGAAACAAATTGGCCAATCACATGAAAGTCGAAAATCTTACCTCCAGTTGAATCCTATCGGGCTTTTCATCTCCAGCTCCATCTTGCTGTGGCAGTTGTGCAGTTTCATGGTATTGTGCATCTCTTCTTCTCTTTGCAGAATCATAGGGGAAGAAATCCTACATTTTTCGGTGAACTTATTACAAGGGAGAACTGTATATTATTACACCAAAAGCTTTAAAAGGGAGAAGTTCTATGAAATAAGAATGTTAATTCCAAAAAACAGAAGAATCACAGCACTGATAACTGACCCAAATGAAAACTTACCTGAGTACGGAATGGTGAGAATCCTCCGACTACTCCTTCTCCACCTTCATTACACGTCAACCAGTAAAAGCCAAGCTCATTTAACTGTCTAAAATGACTGGAATCTAGAATGAAAAAAGTACCATTCATTATCGACTTACCAACATTAACATCAACACCGAGTCGAGGCCTCTGATTCAGCCATGGACGTGGTGGTTCCTGGGCATCAAATTCAGAAAATGTCAGTACAGAAAGAACCAACTCCAATCTACATCAAAAAAAGTCCGGCAATAACACGACAAATTACACAAAACACGGTTCAAGATCATCTTGCTAGTCACCATGAAATCACTCGGCCTCTCAACTTTGATGTCAACAGTAGCTCCATTGTCAGTAGGATTCGGGTATCCACCAATCCCATAGTGAACATTATACATCAAGCCATCAGCAGGTAACGGTGCTTGATCTGGCGTCTGCAATAATCAAACCCACAACTTACCATCTCGCTTTCTGACACAAAGTGACTCTTCCAGACAACAAACAGATATAGAGAGAGTGAAGCGCAGACGGAACAAGCTTTTAACATACAGGAGGGAAAAGGAGCTCCATCGTCGGGGACTCAAACTCTGCCGCCCCTTCATAGGGGAAATTCAGATCATCGATCGGGATGGTACCATCTGGTGCAACACCCCAAGGTGCAGAAGTCCTTAGAAGTCCTCCAACCTGCATCAGCTTCGACTCCCATAACTGCAAAACCAACCCACAATTACTTGTATATATATCCACTACGGAGTCTTGAATATACAATCACTTACTCTTTTTATCATTCCGGGTAATTGTTATCAAATCAAGTTGAAACCACACGAAACCTATTGATAATAACATAGAGTTCTAAAATGACTGCACAACGATGAGTGTATTTTTAATTCATCGACACCAAACCCAATTATAATCTCTCACTCAAAATCCCAAATCAATCAAAGCCCTAGAAATCAAAATCCACAACTGCATTAAACCACAGCAACTTCGCTTCAAACACAGTTGCTAACCGAAACAACACTCGAAGACCCTAACCAATCACTCAATAAACGAAAACTGAGAAACACATCGATCTTCAATTCGAGATGATGAAGTTAATTACGGCTTGGAGTTCAGCGAGGACGCCTTCGCCCGGCCCGTTGTCCGCGACGAACTCGCCGCGGACATTGTTGATTACGTCTTCGATCACGTGGAGGTAAACGTCGGTGTTCCCCATTGTTATCGATCTTCGAATCTGGTCAAAGGTTCCGATTACGGCACGGTGATTGTGAGTCGGAGTCGAGAGAGCACAGAGAGAACACGACGAGAGGGTCTGGGAAAATTTTACAGAGGAATATAAATAGGTTTCTATACATCTTTGTGATGATGCGACACATGTTGAGATCTTGATGATCTATCCATTTTATAAAAATCAACTTTGTGACAGTGTTTAGGGTAGATAGATGATTGTTTTTAATCTGGCTAGATAATTATTACAGATTTTATATATATTATCATTAATACTTTATGGATTTAGATAAAGATAAAAAGTTTTAAACATGAAAACCAACCTGGGTTGATCTACTGATGTTCGACTCAACGACTTCGGTCAAAGGTTTAACCGATGTTGATGGGATGCCTTGTCAGTGTCCGGAGATTAGTTGAGATACGCACAAGCTGGCCCGGACAATATGAAATATGTATGCACTGTTTCGTTTTCATACAATATGATTATAGGTTCTGGTACTCGAATTGATGGAATTTTGAAGATGCACAAATGCTTTATGCCTTTAATCTCATACAAATTTTCGTTGCTAGAAAGACATGCCCAAACAATACTCGAAAACTCTGGTCATACCCAATCAAATCTCTCCCTCAAAATCCTAAATCCATCAAAACCTTAGAATTCGAAATCAGCAACCGCATTCCCATAAACCACAACAACTTCGCTGCAAACACATACGGGACATTGTTCATTACGTCTTCGTTCACGTGGAGGAAAACGTCGGTGTTCGTCATTGTTATCGTTCTTCGAAATTGGGATGAAAAGTTAGCCACTGATTAGGGCATTGAGATTGTGAGTCAAAGTCGAAAGTGAGAACAGGACGAGGGTCAAGACGGATAAATTGTGTTTAGGAATATAAATAGGTTTCAATATCTTTTTTTTTTAAATGTTGATGACCTGTTCGGTTATAAATACTCGACATTGTGGTAGTGTATTGTTGTGGCGTGTGAGTAGATAGGTGTAGTTAATCGGATAATTAATTTCTGAAAATTATCGTTTAAAAATTTTATTTTAAATAAATATTATTAATTAATTTTATTTTTTTATAAGATTCTAATTTATCAAAAATGTTTACACTATCCCTTCATACTCACCAATCACTATACCCGTCACCACACTCCCAAAGTATCCATGTCCTCCTCCCTCCCCTCTACCTCTACTCACTCTTATTTCGAATTGTCTAGTTTCAACGATTGGGGAGGGTGTAGAATTGATGTTGCTTCATCGAAGGTCGTTTAACTACCATGTGCTTGATTAATGTGAAATGAAATATGATTGATCAGTGATGATGTGGTGTGTGTCGTGGAATCTAGCCAGTGGAAATTGTTATCGTGAGGAGGACTCTGTTTTGAGTTCTGATCGTTGGTTGTATTCGATCCTTCATTGTGATTTGTGTGATAGATATTGCTGAATCTAGTGTGTTTATGGAGGTCATATTCGATCCTTGTGGCAGGGGATTGATTGTTGTGTTTTTGTAGGTTCGCTTTGTTGTTTAAGGTGCATTAAAACTTGGAAGTCGCATGACAAGTATATATCCGCAAGGAAAGATTCTGGTCTTTGGTAAGTTTATAATTTGTGAATGGAGATTAAAGTAACTAGTTTTAGGCGTCGAAAGAGGAATATATTGATTTCGTCGATTGACACTCTGATGTTGATGAACCCACATGGGAATCACTTCAGCAGAATAGATTGTTGGGCAATTGGTTGATTGCCACATGTAGTTTTCACATATTTTAGCTACCGTAAAGAAAGAGAGTATATTCATATCCCTATATAAGTTGAAAAACTAATACGTTTAAACAAGAACAAAAATGTCTGTGTAAAATTGAAAAACTAGTATGCCTAAAACAAAACAACAATCTATGCAAAATAAAAAATCAATATGCCTAAACAAAAAATTGTACCCTATACAAATTAAAAAAATAGCATGCTTAAACAAAAACTTGTAAGCCTATACAAATCGAAAAACTAATACATTCAAGCAAATTGATGAATACTAATATGCCATCAAAAAATCTAGTACGCGTAAATAAGGACTAATACGTCTATGCAAAATATAGTACATCAAAATGATTTTTTTCAAGCATATTAGTTTTAGACGTACTAATATACCTATGAAAAAAGTAGTACATCTATGTAAAATCTAGTACGCCAAAATTGATTTTATTAGACGTACTCGTACGCCTGCGTAAAAACTGATACTCTTATACAAAATATAGTATATAAAATGTAGTACGTCAAAACTGGTTTGTTTTAGATCATATACATCATCAAGTATGTATATGTAAAGAAAATAGTACGCCTGTGTAAAAAAAAAACATTGCGCCTAGTGAAAACGTATCATATACATCATCTAGTATCCTTATGTCAAAAAAAAAAAAAAAAAAACGTCTAATGAAAAACACCATGTACTTCATCTAATAAATGCTTGTGAAAAAAAATAATATGTCTATGCAAAATCTAATATATCAAATTGATTTGTCAAGTAAGGAAGATCAATCACGGATGAAAACCATCTAAGAAGGCATATTAGTTCAGATATACTAGTTCAGGTTTGGTTCAGACCTGTTCAGACAAGTATCTCCCATGCACGATTCTCGTCATCACATCTTCAATACAAAAAAGAAGGATGATGAAATCATGGATGAAAGACAATCCAAGTGATGATCAATGATGATGATGATCGATTATGATGATCAAACTTCGATCAAATCAAATCGATGATGATGATGATCGATGATGACGAGCGATGATCCATTCCTAAGTAATATGTTTTGGGAGTGTAAGACGAGGATCCTTTAGCCGATGATAAGGATTCAGGCTTTATTTCTGGAGATAATTGCTTGCATCAGATTACTGCTCTTTCTAGGCTATACACATTTGTGAATCGTTTGTGTGCATGGTGATTTCTTTTGAAGTGCTCTCAGGCTCTCATGTATTCCTGTAAGCACACTTATGTGTGTGTTCTCTTACTTGAAAAGAGAAGCCTAATGATGACTTTCCTTTCTATGATAACCAAGGGGAAACTTGATAAGGACAAGAAACAGTTTGAAGTTCCTTTACCCAGCAGAACAGATTCCTCCAAAGATTAAAGTGGACATTTGCAAGCTCTAGACATCGTCATCGATGATGATGATGATCGATCAAACGATTAGATCAAATTGATGTTGATGATGATGAACGATGATGCAGGTGATGATGAGCGATGATGATTAATGATGGAGACGAAAAAAAAGGAGAAAAAAAAGAATAAGAAAATAATAAAAATGATAAATTAGGAAAGATTCGGTTTTTTCTTTTCTTTTTTTTTTTGTGTAAAAATGGTATCTTATGGGAATAAAATTCTCTTGGTACCTCATTGAAAATAGGTCTCCTAAGTGGTATATAATGAGAATTTTCACTATTTTTAGGAGTAATGGGATTATTGTGAGAGGAGATAATGACCTATTGGTAAAAACGATAACTTATGGGAATAAAAGTCTCTTAATGATATCTTTTTGAAAATAAGTCTCAAAAATAGTATCACATGAGAATTTTAACTATTTTTAGGGATAGTGATGTTGTTGTGAGAGAAGATAATAATCTATTGTAATATAACATGATTAATTTAATTTTTTTTAAATTAAAAATTTGGTAAAAAAGAAAAGATTTAGGATAATCAAAAAAAAAAAATGTTCGTGTATTATGAAATGAAGAGAATATTTATACTTCTTTCGTTCCAAATTTTTGGCAAGCTTTTACTTAATTAGTTCGTCTCAAATTGTTTATAATGTTTTCATATTTAGAAAATATTATATGGTTAAGAATTAAAGTAGATAGAGAGAGAAATATTATGTAGTTTAAAATTTAAAATTGAAAAAAAATTTCAAAATTTATGTGAATGAAAAAAAATATTCCACAAATTATAAAACAAAACGAATATACAATAATGTTATAATTGTATTGGACGGATGTCATATCTATATAAATATATAAAGATATAATCATACTTCGTTTTGGTTGATATATTCGGCCTAGTACACTAACATGGATCTTGATTCTTACAATGATGAATCAAATTGTGTAAAAGATAAATGTCTCAGCTTCATTGAAATGTCATAAAAAATCTCACATTGATAATTAAATATCTATTATTTATATGACAAATTTTTCATTATAACATTATATAAAACGCGCATACGCGTATGCTATAATTTAATATTTGATTTATTTCTATTAAAAAAACTATTAAGCATCCAAATAATTGTATTTAAATATGCTAAGTATCTCAATCCCTTAATAATATATAATTTCAGCACATGCTGTCGATTTTGGTTGGTATTTGGCCTATTTGAACCAAGCATAGTGGCGTTGAATTTTTTTCATACTAGAGTTAATTCAGCCCAAAATTGTTTATGATTGATCCAAATATCTAATAACAAATGTAGAATATTAAGGGCCTAATCAAAGTCCTAATACTTAATAAAATATATTATGGGTTGAATGATAAGTTTAAAAAATAAAAGGAGTTCATAATCAAACTAAAATATAAAATATACTTGAGAGTTATATTTTCAGTTATATTATTATTTATTAGATGTAAATAAAATAAAATGTGTTATAATTTTTTTAATAATATATGATCATTGATATATATTACGGATATGGATCTAGTTCTACGGACAAGAGAGTGACTTAAAACGACAGCCACGCCCCAAACCATTTTCCAACTGAGATCGTTACTGTGTGGCTCATCTCAACTCTCACCCCATCCCCTCCCTCACCACCATCTCTCCCTTACCACCATCTCCACACCCCAATCAAATCCACGCCGTCCATTCCCCTCCCAATCCAATGGCCCCATCCTCACTAACGTTCCCTCTCTCCACCGCACCACCTCTCACTACCCGTCTCCGGCCCAAACCCCCGGCCCGACCCACCTCCGGCTCATTCACACCTCTCCGCGCATCCAAAAACGACGAGGGCCCACAAGCTGGGCCCAAATCGAGCCCATTCGGTGGACTGCTGTTCAATCTTGGGAAACTGGCACCGGAGCCGACGAGGGGTTTGGTTCCGGTCGTCGGCGGAGCGGCGGAGTTGGTTTCTAGGCGGAAGGATCCCGAGACGGTGTTCGTGGCGGGGGCGACGGGGGTTTTGGGGGCGAGGATCGTGGTGGCGTTGTTGAGGAGAGGGTTTAGGGTTAGGGCTGGTGTCGGTGATCTTGTGGCTGCTCAGGAATTAGCTCGATTCGGGGCTACTTATAAGGTCCGTGGTCCGTTCTGTTCCAGATAAATAGACGGTTATGACTTTCTGTGGAGATATACATTAGTGCCCCTCATATTAGCCCTTCATATTTTTGGTAGAACTGGTTGCTGGACATGATATCAGAACATGATGCCATGAGTTCGATCCTGGTTAGATATGTTAAGCTATAAAATAGTGGGTCGTCTATCATCGGTTCTGACTCATAGTTTCTTGTGATGTGTGCTGATTTTGCAATTTTTATGGAGGATGGAATAGTACAATGTTTAATTGGAATGTTTGTCTACCGAAATTGAAGTGTCTGATCATTATATCGTGGAAAGCTTGAGGGAACCTCATAGTGGTGTTTGCCTGGAAATGTTGACTGGAATTCAACTATTTTTTTTTTCCAACTGTGTTATTACAGATCATATCGAGTGATGAATCAAGACGTCTCAATGCAGTGGAATCCACGTTCGAGGATCCAGAATCGATAGCCAAAGCAATTGGGAACGCCAGCAAGGTCGTAGTGACCATTGGGGTCTCAGAGGACGGGCCTGAAGAGGAGGTAACCACATCGGATGCAATTCAGGTTGTGGAAGCGGCTCAGTTGGCGGGAGCATCACATGTGTCTATTATCTATGATGATGTTTCGGCTCCAATTGGATTCGGTTACAATAAGGTCTTAGATGGGATCTCGTCCTTCTTCAATAACCTTTTCTCGAAGAATCAGGTGGTTTCCGTGCCTGATCTTCTGCAGAAGGTTATTGAGACGGATGTCGGCTATACTTTTATTAGGACGAGGTTGACTGATGACTTTGCGCCAGAGAGTGGGTATAATTTTGCCATCGCAGCTGAGGGAAGCAGTGGTTCGAACGACTACAAAGTAATGTAATGTATGCCAATTCATTATGT
Source organism: Drosera spatulata (assembly GCA_035668315.1). Taxonomy (NCBI): domain Eukaryota; kingdom Viridiplantae; phylum Streptophyta; class Magnoliopsida; order Caryophyllales; family Droseraceae; genus Drosera; species Drosera spatulata. The sequence continues at coordinate 23,488 of JAOVYX010015239.1, forward strand.
CTCTTCTTACCACTTGTGCAAAATGTCCTCCAAGTTATCTGTTTGCTTCTTTCTTCTTGAGGGCCTTTCTGTCTTGGTGTTTACTTTTATTTATTTGTTTATTTTTACCGGGACGTTCAGGTTTCCATATCACAAATGGCATCACTTGTCGCTGATCTTTTCTCTAATACAGAGGTAGCAGAGAATAAGGTAAACTTACTTCATGAGGTTCGATGGTTTGTTTGAGTACGCATGAGATGGTTATGTTATCAGTATACCATGTTAAGGAATTATGATGCTATTCATACGCAAGTGTATGAAACTTCTACTGTGCCTGGGTTTTATAGATTTTGATGGCCAACCCTGGAAGTCATGACCCAAGTAATCTGTGATGCCCTGCAGTATGCAATGTCTGTGCCTAAGTTACTAGGCTGGGGCTCATGGAACCTACCGCTATTTTGTATACTTGGTTGTTATGGTATCCAAGATGGAACTGAGCTGGTCATAACAGTAGAAGTCTCATCTTTTACTTGTTCTCTTTCCTTGTACATCTAGGTTGTTGAAGTCTTCACGGATCCATCAGCCCCTTCAAGGCCAACCGATGAGCTTTTTAGGTACTACATGTACTCGTACTTTGAAGTCATGATACTTACCTGTTCGGAGCTAGCTTGACTTAGTTAGGTACACATATTGTGCTTAGCAAGAACACCTTGTGGTATGCAATTTGACTCGTGTGGTATCAAGTTTCCTTGCGAATGAGGTTACCTAGTTTGCGGAACATGAGGGCGTTAGGGAATGTGGTAGTTGCAGTCAATACTTATTCCCTGAGCTCTACTGGTCTATAGGGTTAGGACTTAGGATACATGCGCCAGGACCTTCTCCAGGTTCGACGAGATTTCTTTTCCAAGCTTTGTACATCATGTCTGCATTGTTTTCTACAGTGCTATTCCTGAGGATGGTAGAAGAAAAGCTTATGCCGATGCTTTGGCAATGGCCAAAGCCGAGGAGGAAGCTATTAGAGCATCTGAGATTGCTCGTGAAGCTGCTGAGGCTGCAAAGAAACTTGAAGAAGAGGTGAAGAAGCTCTCTGAACAAGAAGCCCGAGCAGCCAGCCTCGCTGAAGAAGCAAAGCAAAAGGCGGTGGCTGCGGGAACTTCAGTAGAAAACCTGCTGACTAAAGCAAAAGGATTCGGTGCTGGAATATCATTTGAAAAGCTTGGCTCTCAGCTGGCCAATGCGATACCAAAGCCCACTACGGACACGCCAAAAGTACAGATTGCGACCATTAGAGGACAAGCAAAGGCTCAGTCCTTACCAGCCCAGAAAGCTGTCGTCAAGAAGTCTACCTCGAATATCTCACGCTCAAGTAAAAAAGAGAGAGAGGAGCAAGAAGGCACTAAAACAGTGGAAGCTACTTCAGTGGCTAAAGAAGCGAAAGAATCAAAGAGTAAAGCCGAGGTGAGGAACTTTTTCGGGGGACTGTTTAAGCAGGAAACCATATACGTTGATGATGATTAAGCACACTATTTTTTCACTGTGATTATAGAGTATCTATTTCTCGCTTGAAGTTCGACATTATTGGTCTCTAGATTGTTGGAGCCAAGAATGGTTGAGCTTCTTTTCCTCCTTTCCTTTCATTCTGGAGATGATACAACTCTTGAGTATGTGTATTCTTTGAAACATGGGAAGCTTCCCATCATGGAAAATGTATTGTTATACAGACAACAGGATCATGGATTACTTTCTTTAGATATATAAATAATATTTTGGCGTTGCTGTGAATTCCTTCTTGTGATGGAAAGTGTTTATGGAAGTGTTTTTCTGATAATCTAACGCCAGATATTACTACTTTGAAACTATCTGTTTCTATTTGTGTCCTGGTTATTTTGCATGTGGTAGGCAGGCGGCAGGATTACTTGACATCCATGGAGAATAGTTTGATCTGTTGCCATTACTTCGAGGTTATGGCAGATGGAGTTACTTGACTTCGTTCCACGGTAAGCATGCTGCTCATGGTTAGTATGTTTAGCGCATTATCTAAGCATTAACGTTTGAGAATTGTTGAAGTGCAGAAATCTTCTCTATAAAGCTGAGTGGTCTCATAGTGGAACTCTCGTTTTTAACAGGTGATTAGTCATGCTGTGGATGCAAGAATTGGAAAACAGAACCAGGCGACCGTCGGTTGATCAATCGCGAAGTTCACAGAACTCCTCACATGGAAAGCAAAGGAATGAAAAAAGAGAGTGTTACAAGTTGATGATCACACTATGTGGAGACGAAGATTGCCTTTGCACAACTCATTCATAACCGTTAAAGAGCTTTGGATTCATGGGAGAAAGTAAAGTGCAAGTGCTTGGGATGCTTGATATCAATATCACCATTCCCAGATCCATATAAGGCATGGCGATCTGCATCAATTCGTACCATTGTCATGCTCAGTTTCTCCTAGACCATAAACCCTTGCAAATGTCATCCCCTCCAGCAGGTAAACTCACCCAGCTGCAGCAGAGATTCACATATGTAGGGGATAAAAACATTACTAGCTTATGCAAACTGATCGTCATAGCAGGCTTCTTCCTCTTCCTTGTCTACTTGTTGCTATCAAGCTGCGGCCTCGACTCATCAACATACCTGGTTAACCTGAAGCAGAGATGGTTGCCCAGTAACTCAACTTCATCTGTCATTGATCACTCTCCAACTAACATTAGACACATTGTCTTTGGAATAGCTGGCTCAAGCAATATGTGGAAGGACAGGAAGCCTTATATCGAATCATGGTGGCGACCCAACCTGACAAGAGGATACCTCTTCTTTGAAAGAGGACCAACTGCTTGTTTGCCTTGGCCCACGACCTCTCCATCATACCGAATCTCGGAGGACACATCGCGATACAAGGAGTTTAACCGCCACCCAATGCCCCAAGCCATTCGAATGTTCCGTGTGGTCTTCGAAACTTTCAGAGAAGAGCAGAAAGGGGTCAGGTGGTACGTGATGTCCGACGATGACACCATACTTTTCTTGGATAACCTGGTTGAGGTCCTTGGGAGGTACGATCACAAAAAGTACTTCTACATAGGGGAGAACTCAGAATGCGTCTTGTCAAACTTGGATAACTCCTTTGAGATGGCGTTTGGAGGTGCAGGGTATGCTCTCAGTTACCCTCTGGCCAAGGCATTGTCGAAGAACATAGATGTGTGTATCAAGAGGTACCCTTTCCTCTATGGCAGTGACCACATGATGCAAGCTTGTGTCGCGGATTTGGGAGTCTCATTGACGCATGAGAAGGGTTTCCATCAGGTACATTGCTCGCCTCAAACTAGTTGGGTTGTCATAGACTTAACCATAGTGTTTTTTCTTGCTTTAATTTTCTTGCTGCAGATTGATCTGCGCAGAGACATCTCAGGGCTGCTCTCATCGCACCCACAAGCACCATTGATCTCCCTTCACCACCTTGACACCGTTGACCCTCTCTTTCCTGCCATGAACCGCACACAGTCCCTCACACACCTCATGAAAGCTGCTGCAGCCGACCCATCAAGACTCCTGCAGCAAACCATCTGCTATAACAAGCAGAGAAGCTGGTCGATCTCGGTCTCGTGGGGATACTCCGTGCAGCTCTACGAAGGAGTAATCATCCCACCTAGTGTCCTCCAGATTCCAATGGAGACATTTGGGCCGTGGAGGAAGCCGGGAGCTTATCGGTTTAATACGAGGTGGTTGCCAAGGAATCCTTGTGAGAATCCTCATGTGTTTTTGTTTGAAGAGGTGGAGGTGGTTGGCAGGGATAGGGTTGTTAGTTGGTATGGGCGGAGACCGGCGCGGAGGCCTCCAGGGTGCCCGTCAAATGCTGGTGATGTGTTGAGGATAATGGTGGTTTCTCCGGCTACCAGATATGGCGAGGTGTGTAATATCTGTCATCTGTTCCGTTGCTTATTGCTGAAAGTTCTCAACGATTATTGTGAGCTTCTTTGATGCAGGTTGGAAACAGAAGAGAATGTTGTGACATTATTGATTCAGCAGGGAAGAACGCTACAAGAATCAAGCTGAGAGCTTGCTTGAAAGATGAGATAATAGGCTAGCCAGCATACCGTGATGCCACATGTCATCATCCACTGCCCATAAGAATATTTGAACCGGGTTGCTGATAGTTTAGGAAACTTAATGAAGAATCGTGTGAAACTATAAGTGATGTATGAGTCGTGTATCTTGATGCCAAGTACTGTTGTTGAGACAAGAATGTCCAATCCTTCATTGGTAGCAGTTGGCCGGGGTTGTTTTTCTTGTTGATGTTTTCAGTCTGCAGGTGAACATTGTTCTTATCAGCATCCATGGCAACATTGAGTCAGTTTGCAACCTGTGTACCTCTCTTGAAAGCTTCAGTCATAAGAAATATTTTGTATATGTCGATGGTTTCTTGTTGAATGGCATTGGAAGTCCAGACGCTTCGAAGAGCAAGAAAATGTAACCTACTCGATGATGATATAGGTTGTTGATGTCCGGGTTGAGCTCTGATATTTTTCTATTTAGTATTCACAGGGAGATCATATTCGGCTTCCGTGGTCAGGAATAATCAGGTATTCTAGACCATTGCAAATGTCTTCCCTGCTAGCAGGTAAACTCGCCCAGCTGCAGCAGAGATTCACATATGTAGCGAATAAAAGCATTTCTAGCTTATGCAAGCCGATCATTATAACAGGTTTCTTCCTCTTCCTTATCTTCTTGTTGCTATCGAGTCGCAGCCTTGAATCATCTATGTACCTGGCTAACCTGAGGCAGAGATGGTTGCCCAGTAACTCAACATCATCTGTGGTTGATCGCTCTCCAACTAACATTAGCCACATTGTCTTTGGCATAGCTGGCTCGAGCAAGATGTGGAAGGACAGGAAGCCTTATATCGACTCATGGTGGCGACCCAACCTGACAAGAGGATGTATCTTCTTTGAAAGAGAACCAACTGCTTGTTTGCCTTGGCCCACGACCTCTCCACCGTATCGAGTCTCAGAGGACACATCACGATACAAGGAGTTTAACCGCCACCCAATGCCCCAAGCCATTCGAATGTTCCATGTGATCTTAGAAACTTTCAGAGAAGAGCAGAAAGGTGTCATGTGATATGTGCTGTCCGATGATGACACCATACTATTCTTGGACAACCTGGTTGAGGTGCTAGGGAGGTACGATCACAACAAGTA
>JAOVYX010015240.1:0-58100 GCA_035668315.1 Drosera spatulata
GAAACAACACTGAATAGCAACATGGTAGAATGCAATTAACCAGCAAAAATAGAAAAACCAACAATCTTGCCGTTCCACGGATTAATTATAAGAAGTTATGCTTAGAATACCTAAGGGTGTTCTCAATTACAGGAGTAACGGTCAATCTCAACTACATATATGGAAGAAAACATAACATCGCTCTCGGCTCAAGTCTTTGGTGAATTCAGAAATCAATCCATTACTTCAAAACTTTAATGTAGATAGGTTCCTCCTGAGGCTGTAAAGCTTGATCACAGAGATCATATGAACCAGTCAGGGTCTACATTTCAACATATATGAAATTTAAAAAAAAGAAAAAAGCAAGCTCACAAAAATCTTCCACCACGAAAGTAGGTACGAAGTAGAGCTCGAACAACGTATTCCAATAATAAATTAAAAAAATAAATAAATAAGATCAGTATAGATCAAAAGAACCAGATAAAATGAGCATACCATTATGATGCTCCAACGATTGTAATAAAATGAAGAACACCAATGTTTTTGAGAAATCGGAATGACCAGTGCATTCTGTCCTCTCCTGACCTTGTCCATGCTGGGTACCCTGGGCCGTTCTTGTGGAATGACCAGCGCAATCCTCAAGCAAGGGCATACACTGTTCACTGCCTGCTGAGAAAACCTCTGCCATATGGCGTACAATACTCATATTGATTTCTGTTATCCACCCCGGCTTTTGTTTCTGTCCAAGTGAAAAAAATTGAATCCAAATTAAGCAGCAAATAACAGTTGAAACTCTAATTAAAACCCTAAGTTTAAGATGCTCAACAAGCCATAAAGTCAAATATATCTATACATGCTCCCTTCAAACACATCCAAGTGTAAGTTATTCAAATATATACCAAAAGTGTAACACCCTCCGTTCCTCCCCCTTTCTACAGGCCCCTTAAACATCCCCAACCTTCTATGAAATCCCTCCAACCTTTTCTCACAAGCACATCTGAGGGATAGATTTGCCTCTTCACCCTATATGGTTTACAACCTTACAATAGTCACATGATCAGAAATCTAGACTACCTGGTGTACATGACATTAGATGCGACGTGACATTAGCTCTGGGGAATATAATACACATATCCTAGTGGTCAAGGGTCCAAACCGATAAATCAACTGCTATTGCGGCTGCTATTAAGAACAGCAAGCATACACATGATATGATCGAGAAATGCGAAGTATTCTACCAACTTGTACACGTGCATCGTAAATGATGTCAAAGGTAACAAACGAGTGGGTAAAATAATTCCACAAACACAATCCATGGAGGGCTTTACTAGAGAACAATATAATTACACCAAGCCTGGTGCTCAGGTTAGAATAGGGCCCGAGAGAGTGAGATCTACACAGTATAATACCTGTTGCGGACAATCGAGAGATAGTTTCCCCATTCTCTCAAGAAGAATGACCAACAAAACAACAAAGATTCGAGAATAATTCAACAAGGTAGCAATTAATTTAACACAAAAAGATGTAGTACGTAATAAGTAACACATAAGGAAGAGATAAATAACAAATAATCCGAGAATGAGCCTAACCCAATAACCCTACACCAGAAATGATCCTAAATTTAGCTCAAAACTACTATCTTGTCATGTCAATTAGATCTACTAGCCTTTCACTCGTGTGGGCCCCGATATTCACATGCCATATAAGCGTAAATCGTTTTGACTATTGATTTTGCCTTGTAATGTGTTATGTTTTTGTATCTTCCTTTGTTTAATTTATCAAACTTCAATCTATTTAGTTATTAAAATAGTAAAAAAAATCCTTTGAATTTGGGTATTTGACAGCAACATATTTTCTATCATTAGCGAAGTATTCAAATATATTTGAGAACAATAAGAAATTGAACAATTGAAATAACACAATTGGGATAAATAAATGTGAAGAGTTTGATTGGTGGGTCTGCGATCGACCTGGGTCATGAGTGATCAAGCCCAAGATTTAACTAAGAGAAAAGCATCTTTTGCCATTATATATTTGTAATTGTAATTCGTAATTGAAACACTTTCTAAAATAGGATTTATAGTTTTCGGTGGACAAATATAAACATACACCCCATCATAGGTTAATTTCTGTTTGTGGGACATGACCCAGCAAAGCCATGACCGACTAAAGTGACTAAACAAAATCATCATCGATCAAAGTGACTAACTATTCTCTACGGGTCCATGAATAACCAAAATCATGACCACAAAGGTAAATAACCAAAAGCATGATCAATCAAAGTAACTAATCATTCTCTACGAGATCGTGACTAACCAAAGCCAAGACCAATCAAGATGGCTAACCAAGATAATTACTGACCAATTTGACTAAAGTTGGACCAATATAAAAGTCCATGTAATCATGTCATGGGTTAATTTTTGTTTGTGGGACATGACCAACAAAAATCATGGCTGACTAAGACAACTAACCAAAATCATAATCCACCAAAGTGACCAACCATTCTTTATGGATCCATGACTAACCAAAATCATAACAACAAAGGTGAATAATCAAAAGCATGATTGACTAAAGTGACTGATAATTCTCACAAAGTGACCGCAAAGGTGAATAATCAAAAGCATGATCGACCAAAGAGACTAATAATTCTCTGTGAGATAGCGACCAACCTGATCATCCCTGAATTTACATTAATAATACCTTCATTGATCTCCCCATTCCCTTTGATCACTGATCCAAAACACTTGAAAGGTAATGAACTCGGAACTCTTCATTCTACTAAGCTTGAAATCGTCAACTCACTTTTTCTTAGATATCTTTCCAGCTCACCATTAACTCCCGTGAGGGTCTAGCCAGTGGACCACAATCTAGTCACCCATGATGACTAAACAATGCAGACATTATACAAATAGGCATACAAAGTACAACTAAGATACCAACAAACTTTCACCAGCATAACTTCGAATGTGTAAGGCATGATTCATTTAATAGAATGAGGAGATCCTAGGTCATCGCCACTAAGAGATTAATTAGATCTAAGAGATCTTCCAAAAAGTATAAGCAACACTGTCCTTTTAACATAGTAATAAGCAAAGGTTTGAGATAAGAAACTTAATGCAACTGATGTATACCATAACATTTGCAAAGACTTGTTATTTAATATTTTAAATTCATCAACGTTGATAATTTGGATGCAGATCAGGCTCTGTCTAAAGTCTAAAAGAAAACCCACAAAGAAGAGCAGATTCACTTATAAAACTAAATTATCACGGGTTATAAAACTTAAAAGTTAAAAAACTCCAAACAATAATTAAAATACTTAATTGGCACAAAATGATTTTCATGAAATTAATTTCAAACAAATTCATATGCAAGTAACAAAGGGCAACTGGATACAAAATGGGATTATCATCCACACGTAGTGATACAGAAAATGCGCGGCGAGGCTTCAACAATGCTTTTAAAAGTGTGCCTAGACACTATGCACGAAATTAGGAGCCTCAGGCATCTTTAATTCATTTGTTAAATTCATTTACGGATAAATCAACAACCTCTTTAGGCTGAGTTTCAGATCTGACTTCGATGAACCGAAAGTTTGAAGTATGATATAGTAAGCTATCCGAGTGACTCAATAGCTTTTCATAACTAATGCTTAAATTAACAACTTACAATTCCGACAGGAACAAACAAAATAAATTAAAAAATTATCAGAAAGAATAGGGTCATAACATAAAAGCAGATGAAACTACTGACGAGCCAAACACATACATTTTCCAGGCCTACAGGGCAGGGAAGACTCTTGTAAAAAGCCCAATCAATGTCCTTGGCCATCTCCTGGGCCTTCAAGTTCAACTTTATCGTCTGCACTCACAATTTTAACAAAGCAACATAAAAGAATCTTAAGATATATCAAATAAAAAGAATGGTAGTCTATCATGAAAGAGTAGTAGGAACGGAAGGTGCCCACCGTTCCTTTTAAGGAAAGATGACCTCCAAAACTGACACTCCCGATCATGATACGACAATGCGACCGTTGAACAAGTATAATTGTTGTTACTCGTTATGCATATAAATTCGGAACGGAATGACTAAACATATGTTGGTAATCGATAAGAGTTGTGAATTGAGATTTTCTTTCTTTCTTTTTCTTTTTTTCTTTTTTCTTTTTCCTTTTTTCTTTTTCCTTTTTTCTTTTTTCTTTTCTTACACCGTACATGCTGGAACATATACAGTCAATAGTTAAGATCATTGGTGGTTCAATAAGAACTCCTAGTATATAATCTGAAGAAAGTAGCTTTCCTACATTGACAAATCAAACAGCAACTCGGTAAGAAACAAAGAAAGCACATAATAACATAGCAGGCAGATGATAACTTTTTTAGCAAATGATGTGTGTCCTATGCAAAAGAAAACTAAAGAGAATTCCAGGTCGAATACATCCTTTGAACAGTTTCCTTTTTCGCATTGAGAGAAGGACTACATAAGCAGAATTTTATGTAAAATAACCTTTGGACGAACAAGCAGTAGAGGGAAAAACATGGTCGCAACTTTCTTCACGGAAAGTTCATTCGTATTCTGGGCAACCAGCACAGCATTCTTCAAGCATGAGATCGTTGTATCACTTGCTAGATTTAAATCGCTTGGAGCATCTACACATAGTACCACTTCAATTAGAAGGACCAGAAACAAACATTAATAGTAACATAACTAGAAGATAATAATTCAATGACCAAGAGGGACACCCTAAGAAATGGCACACACGACCATAATTTTGAGTCCGGAATCAACAAGTAATAAAGTGGTCACAGGAGGGAAAAAAACATGGCTTTGATATAGTTTAAGAAAAAATAGATCTTTTTGTAGATAGGTACAACAATAAAGCTTCTGAAAACACATCTTGAATGGTAGTATTTTATTTACTTTTTCACCATAAAAACTAACGTCCTGTCAGATTTGATGGTGCATTCTTGTGAATTATGCTTGCCAAACTTCATATCAATCTTTTAATATTTACTATGATTGAGAACCAATTTATTCGAACTATCTAGGAAAGAATGAAATAATATCATAAAAGCAAGTTTCTCTAATTTAAATATGCAAGAATAATGTTGTAACAGTTGAAGTTTATCCAGGAATCGAGAAACAGTGGTTCCCATTCAAAGTGGCGGTTTGTCACCTATATATCTCCCTTTATTAGGACAATTGCAAGAGTAATATAGACAGAGAGGAAATATATAAGGGCATGGATATTAAGCCTACACACCTGAAAAAAGAATCCCAGTGCATGTCTGAAATATTTTCTCTAACTTCTCAAGCAACCGAGCGGAGCTTATGAGCTCAGGTAACTGATCTAGAGAAAGAGCTGCCTGGACAACACGCAAATCATCCTCAAAAAGTCGGCGAAGTATCGCATTCTCCATGACTGCAAACCTCTGAAACATCATATTGAGATTACAAGAGATATTATCTGCTGACGATAACAAAGACCGGCTCAAGTAACTGAAAATATAGGCAAGAACCAAGATAACATGAACACAACAGAAGTTAAAAAAATTCAAATTGAGTATCAGATTATATAAATTAGACATTTGAACTATCTTTATAGCTTTCTAGTCTCTACACACATTCGACAATCAATAAAGTTTAAAACCGGCAAAGAAAATATAATAAACTGAAGTTCCTCACCAAAATGATTGACACTACAAATAGAATCAAGAAATCATTTAGCACACCAAGATAACAATGAGCGGCATGACACTACAACAAAAGGCCAATGTCACCACGAAGACTAGTATGAATGACCATCATGTCTAGACCATGGCATCAGCACATAAAAAACCACCGTGGTAAAACAAAATGATACCAACAGAACAGCAAAACATAAAGAGAGGACATCAGATAAATAATCACAGATGCATGCTCCATCAACTTAGCATGACACAGAAAAATGCTCCATTCTAGAAATTTATCGGACAATCTGTAACTTTGTCTCACGAGAACTGCCATTTTATGCATGACATCGTGCCTTGCAAGAAAAACAGCAGATTAAGCACCCCCTTCCATTATTGTAAATTGGCTATACCTGTGGGTTTAAGGCTTTGCTCCTTAAAATCATAGGCATGTCCAAACTATAAAGCATAGCACGGCGTACTTCAGCCTGCATAAAAACACCAGCTTTGTTCAGACATGTCCCAAAAGGGTCACAGCTAACACCATCAACTGATTTCAATGACATTTCTACACATGAGGAACATTAAGAAAAAGTATGTTGAAAGAGAAAAACCAATCCTACCTAGTGTTGTACTCAGCATAAATAAAAGGTCTCCCAACTTGTTGGTTTTTTGTTCTCCCACAATTATTTGGCAAATATTTGGTTATGAAGAATGACTTGCAAAAAGGTAAGTGTTCTATAGAAGAAGTCAGAAGTATAGATGGATACCAACTATTAAGATGGATGCTATGCTACAATTGCATAATAAGAAAAAACTAGATTACTTACCCGTGCGCTACACGGTTTAAAATCATAATAGATAAAAAAAAAAGTATTACATTAACTAAAATTTAATTGCAATTTGTTGGGAAAATTTTCAAAAAATACAACAAACAACAAATCAAGCCTTTATCTCATCAAGTGGGATCAGCTACATGAATACGACGACGTCATTCCAATCTGTCATATACATCATCTTCTATAAGATTATGATAGGCCATATCATACTTCAAGATTTCTCTCATGATCTTTTTAGATCTCCCTTGTTCTCTCTTGACATACGATAACTCCCAAGCTTCACATCTCCTAACAGAAGCTGTGACTGACCTGCGTTTCACATGACCATACCATCTTAATCGTGACTCCCTCATCTTATCTTCTACTGAAACCACCACCCACTTTCTGTCTGATAACTTCATTTCGTATCCTATCTATTCTTGTATGTCCACACATCCACCTTAACATTTTCATCTCGTTTACACTCATCTTCTGTACATGTTGTCACTTAATTGCCCAACATTCTGACCCATAGATCGCTAGTCGAATAGCTGTATTGTAAAATTCCCAAAAAATACAAAAAAATATAAAAAAATTCTCCATCGATACAATCCGAAAAAATAATTCACATTCAATACAACTTTGAGTAACTAAACCCAACCCATGAAAAACACAACGCATTGAAAAAGAAGAACCACCGTTCCATCCAAAACCAAACTCAAATCCAACGCAAATTGCCCTTCAATCGAAATCGTCACTCAAATTCAATTCGATGCAAATATTTATAATCACTTATAATTATCTATAATTACTCGATTGTCCTCTAAATATTTTAACACGACGCAAATATCTTGTCATGACATTTGCCATCCGGATGGTTTACCATGTGAAAGTTTTGTGTAATTATATATATAATAAATAATAGATAATAATCACTAACCTTTGGATGATCCAGTTAAATGATGACTTGGAATTATAAAAATAACGAAATTTAATGATGACTTGATTAAAAACTGATGGAATTAAATAAACGACTAACCAATCTTCAAGAGGAAAAACCCATTTCGTATTTTTTATCGGTTTTGAGCAGTCAAACTGTCGCATCAAGAACACTACCTTTGGATGCTCTAGAGCAAACCAAACTCTTGAATCAGAAACTTCAGAAGATACGCTCATGGATCTGTCCAGCATCCTAGACAAGGATTCAAGAACCAAGCTTTCTCCTTTTGTCTGCACCTTTTTGTCCTAAACAGTGAATATTCCTGTTATTCTCAGTAATCAAATAGCTCGAGCAAGATGAAGAAAACAATATAGCAAGTTCCAACCACCTGAAGAAAGTTGTGAAAAGCACTCCAAAATTCGTCAGGATATTTCTTATTTAAACATTCCAATAGTTGCCTTGCAGAGTCCCCTGGTAACAACAGAGACAAGAATACAAAAATCATAAAAGCTAGTCCACTCAAACAAAAACACAAGGACTATTGTTTCTCATCTTTTATCTTCAGAATTCGTCCCTTCTACCTGAGTTCAGGAAGACACACAAACAGCAAACTACAATGCAAGGTTCAAACTTGTAAGTTATAACCCTTTCATACCTGATTCCACTGTGTCGGAAGCATTTGATTTCTCTGACTGTCTCAGGCATGAAGACAAAATCCTAGAAACAACTCGAGGAACCAAATGAGTAACATGGCCAGTCTCCAGTATTGTAATCAACTGATGTGTGCATAAGTTGTCTGAATGACTGAGAGGAAAAAATAACCATTCAGAAGAATGCAGAAGGGTGATTCCCATAATAAGACAGAGAAAAAATGGTTACAAACCTATAATCAACAAGTGATTCCAAAAGCAACCCAAGAAATTTATCAACATTAAACCCTTTAATGAGGCTTGAGAGAATCCCAGGAAGTTCACTTCACAAAAAGCAAGGTTATCAGGATCACAAATGTTGACTAGAGTAATGAAATCATACAAAAGAAGAAATTCTTGATCATACTGGATACGGTTCAAGACGTCTACAACCTTCTTGGGCAGTGTTTCAACGGACTGCAACTAAGCAAGATAAAATGCAGAGATAAGAGGTCAGTTTCAAAAAGACAAAGGGGGGAAAAAAAAAGCTTAATAAACGTTAATGGTATCTTCCAAGCATAAGAACATGTTGATGAGACACAATAGCCATGTCTAACAAAGGCAAAGGCAATCATCCAAATAATTTCATCAACTACATGGTCAGGGGAGAACAAAATGGATGCAGTTCCCTGTTTACTATGACAGAGAAATTATTTGATAATGCATGCAGAAGGTTTTCCTAACTATGGGTTACCTACCTCTGGAGCCAACCCTTCTTGACAATAGCCACATATATCAATACACAAAGAAAAAAAACCAAGTACTTTGGAGTTCAGTCTGCAAGGAAATATAGATGTGGACAATGCAATATAGCACTAGTCGTTCTCCCCAGTTTTAAGTCTACAAAGCATGGAATCACTTGGAACATGGTTCATCACGTTTTTTAAAAACTTTATGTTGCAAGAACATCTTCAAATTAAAAACAAAAAAAAGTGAAAAGAAAGTTATTCGAAATCACAAACCAAGTCTGTTTGCGTTTCTATTTTCTTTATTTCACACTCGAAAACTTCAAAGAGAAAGTTCACCCCAACAATCATCCAGGGCTTCTTCTTAAGTGACAACAAGATCATCATTATCTCCCACAAAAACTGTATTGTTTCATCCACTTTAGTCATCTATGTTCGGGACAAGGCATCAAAGAAAGAATACTCATAGCAATCACAAGTTTATATCTTGATATCCTAGACCACATTTAACTAATGCATGAAACAGAACGTCAAGAAACAACTATAGTACTTGTCCCCGTTCCCCACTGTTCAAAATCTCGGCCAATACGACCGATGTCTCGGCCGAGATCTCATTTTTGACATCCAAACAAGACGATATGAAGAATTTTTCCGATATGAAAAAAAAAAAAAGTCAATCTTGTCGATATCTTGGGTTTGACCCAACATATCGATCGATATCCAATACAGATATTATAACCCGATATACATAAAAAAATAATTTTATTGTTTATTTTAAATTTTATTTCCTTTTAATATGGAATAATTTTGTTTCCGACTGATGACTATAGGACATCAAAGTCGGAACAAGATGGGGAAAACGACATATTGATAAAGCCTAATTAATGTTTATTGCTCTTGTTTTTTTGTTTTTTTTTTTTTTTTTTTTTTTGAAACCTCTAACTTGGATTACAAATGTTATTTGACTTTATGATACAACTGAGAGATCCGAATTTTGTGTCTATTTGTATTTCATAGTTCTTTTTGTCATATTTAACCAATTATAAATACATCTCAAGTTGCTCCTATGTTCAATAACTTGAGGATTAGCATTTATTTTTCTTTTGTATCACTTTTGTCCTACTTTAGATTAATTTTTTATATTGGGCACGTCAATATGCGTATGGTTGTATATAAATCCGATATTTAACCCATATCCCCGATATAACACCCGATATCCGATATCCGATATGTCAAAACCCATTCTGATATGATAGCGATTTATGAGATCTAGAACCTTATCGTCCCCCTGCCTTAAACCTTGCCTCATTTCCCTTTTTGTTTTTCTGGTACTATGTTATTGAACAAAGCAGCAAGAAATGGAACCGCGAATACTTAGTCAGATATGCCCTAGTAACATGTTACAGGAAGCAACCCCTAAGTGCCTGGAAGAGGAAAAAGCATTCCAGCAAGTCCACGAGAGGCAAGGACTACGCTATCAAGCATCTATTGATCACTAAATTCATACAAGATTCAATTTCCGATCCTATGTTCTTCATTCTTCGAAAGACCAAAGAAGAATAAACTTGTGAAACAAAAAAAAAATGGTTTTAAAGGAATCAACAGCCTCTGCGGAGCATCACAGAAAACCTAATTTGTGAACATATCTTCAGTTGAGGAGTCAGATAAGTAGACAATCAATCCAGCACAAACATAGCACAGTCCATGAAATGCAATGACAAACACTACGTTCCTTAAAAAGTTGTGCTCTTGATACATTTACTACTCCATCCGTCCCAATTTACTTGCAGCCATTTGACCCGGCACGGGATTTTATTGTGTCTGAAATTTTTGTGGAATTTTGTAAAGAATGAATTTTTTTAGAAATAGTGGGGTTTACTGTAATAGTTGAGGGAGAAGGTAGTGAGGCATACTATAGCAAAATATGATTGATTTGATTCCTTTTTTAGTTTAAAAATTTACTTAAAGAGGAAAGCTTGCAAATATATTGGGACAGCCCAAAAAGAAAAGTGTTGCATGTATTATAGGATGGAGAGAGTACTTCACTTATCAACCTCTTCTTACTAAACCAATATCATAATGTCATGTGCAAGACCTCATTCATGCTTCACTCCAGAACCTACAATTGTATTGAGCCATCGATATTTAAAAGAGCTGACGGTAACTCAGAAAGGTCTCTGCTAATTTTCTTGAGAAACCCAGCCTTAAGGTCCCTCAGCAGCTATTAATGTTCTGTAAACAACAAAATGATGTGCACCCAGCAAAAAGTCTAACAAAACTAGTACATTTGCACAGTGGGGAGAAAGAACAAGATAAGATAAAATGACAAGTTCCAGGGTTAAGCATTGATGTGCACCTGGACAAGGATAACTAGGGCCATGATAGACGCCACAGAATGTTGTGAGACCCCTGATTCGTCGGCACTCACAAGACTCAGTTCAGCAATAGAAACCATGAGGCTTTTAACAAGCTTAGGAGCCAATGCAACTCTATTTGCCAACAAAACAGCAATCATCAATGCACCAGCCTGAGACAAACATAGCAGGTAAATGCAATCATCAATCCCATCCCTATTAGAAAGACCTTACTCGTGGCAAATGAATGTAAAAGCAAAGACATATATCATTGTTGTGTAAAATCATTGAGACCTCAACTTACCAGGAATGTTGAGTGGTACATGGGCACATTGTGCACAGCACTACTTATAGCATAAATTACATGAAGGTTCCATCACATATGGAACTTGGTTACATTGTACCCATTACTCAAAACGCAATGAGAAAAAGAATGCTTGATATCTAATCGCACAGCCTTCACCAGTTGAAATAAGCGCTTCCAGAAGAACTACGGAAGAGGTATAATCATGACATACTGCTCACTTGAAATGCTTCAATTTCACTAATATTTGCTTAAGAGGATGAATAAAGTCTTCTTTCAGATGTTGCATCAGCAATGCCAATTAGAATGACGATTAATTCAAAAGAAATGAGGAAGCTTTAAGCCCTATGCAGTTGAATTGGAGTGATGGTATGATCCAACTGGATTTCCATTTTGGAAAAATGAGGTGGCCTGGTGGATTTGACGGTTCAACTGCCTGCCAAGCCTAAAAACTACTTCTGACCGAAGGGGCTCTTCTACTAAAAGCTTGAAATTCAGGATGAATAGGCGCCTCAGAGATACTAATTGTTCTTATCTCATACCTAGAGCTTTCCATTTACTAATAGTAATAAGTAAATAATGCTCAAGAAGGCCAAAAAGAAAACTGAACTTCTAGAAAACAAACGAACTTTTTAGTCAGAACCAGAGCACAAACCTTGTGATCACTAAAACTTTTTCCTTCAGGCTGAAAACCAGCAAACAGAAATGGAATAACTCTCTTCACAACATTGCTGTCAACAGTTTCAGCATAACCTAAAACCTCGACCACAATGGCAGTACAAAGGGTGACCATGGGTGCTGAAGGCTTGAATTTCTTGGCCGGAGTTGCCTGTGGTCAATAAGCCAACAAAAACATGAATTCCAGCGGAAAAATAAGACAGGCTTGCTCAAAGCTCTGGGAACTAGCACTTACATGGGTGCATAGAACCTCCAGAAGACCCAAGTCACGGATACACTGATATACAATAACTTGTCTGGGTGGCGGTGCACCAGAGCTTTTCACGCCATCAAGAAATCTCCACCTACTATTCCTACACCACAAAAAAACAATAAATCCACAAAAAAAAAATCACCCAATGTACAGGATTAATGGCGTAGTTCCTTACCCCAAGTTGATTAATTGCACAACTTGAACAAACTCCACCGTGTCATGATATGGTAGAGCAGATAAAATCAACTCGTCAACATTATAAACATGAACCCTATCACAACACATACACAAAAAACCATGTCAAGTAACAACGGAAACAAACACCATCCCTTCAGCATCGGAAAACTAGGGTTTGTATCAGCTCTCACTTGTATCGACGAATCAAGTACTCTACCGTCTTCAACGCAGACTCCAGAACAAAATATCCGGACAGTAACCGCAGGTAAGAGCTGATAGACGCATCGATCCGATTGTTCTCTTCCGCATTCAACAATTCTCTATCCAATTCCACACTTTTCAGACTAAACAAATCATCCTTGAATCTCCTAAACCTCTCGTCCAATTTCTCTAGCTCTTCAAGACCTATTAAAAATAGATCACATCAAAAAATCACTCATAAATCAGTACAACAACAATAAAACTGGTAATTCTAAACAAGTATACAAAAATAAACTAACTTTACAACCAAAAACCACAAAAAAGATACGAGAGCCGAATTTTTAACCGCACCGGCGATGGCGAAGCTGTGGGAGGTTTCGAGATCGATATCGGCGGCCTTTCTGGGATCGAAGAGGATAGAAGGACGAGTGAATGGCCTCTTGGTGGAGTGGAGCTTCTCGGTGGTGTCTGCGCCGACGAGAGACTTGATTGCTTGAAGCTGAGCGGCGATGGAAGTCGACGCCATCGTCGTCGGCGGTGGAAGGAGGGACAATCGAAGACGATCGAACTGGTTCGGCGCTGCTTTACAACAAGGAAAAATGTTCGGCGCCGGACAGGAGAGAGGTATTTGTTTGCTGCGGTGCTCGTGTAAAACCCTACGTCTTATGACATTTTTATACTCCTATTTTATACTTTGTGTTTAATAATCATATCTTCGTTTGTTTCAAATAAATTATAAAAAATTAATTTTATATTATTATTAATATAATTATTTTGACTTTTTTCAATTTGAGAAAAATAGGTTTGTGTGAAGTTAGAAAAAAATAAGAAAAAATTATGAGTATTTGAAGAGAAAAAAATAATGATACAAAAAATGAAGTGATATAAAGAAAGGACATTGTGAACTTTTACATCAAAAAATTTTTTCTATTAAGGAAACATTATAATTTATGTGAGACGTCCGTATTTAATAATATATCGTAACTTTTGTGGGACGGAGGGAGTAATTTTTATAGGGTATTTATCTCCTTAAACTATTTAAAATGTTATTTCAAGTGTTTCGTTGCTACCCAAAATGATGTGATTCAAATTCACTTTTCGTTCCAAAATTATAACAAATACTTCCTCTATATGTCGCATAAAAACTATAACTAATTGATTTTTGACACTATTTTGTATGTGTTTCGACTAACTTCAAATTATCATTAGACGACATAAAAATGAAATTTTTTTAGCACGGTTATACTACATAACAAGAAGTATCATTAGAATGTCACAAGAAATTTAGGAAAAAAAAATCACTTGATCGTCCAGCGAGACAGATCAAAGTTCACCTCGGAATGTTTACACAATCAATTCGTTGTAATTTTTATAAAATGCAGGGAGTAACATTTAAAATCATTAATGTTTCACTATATTTTTTCAAAAACAAAAAGAATACAATGTTTTCGGGAGAAAGGTTGTAACGATCTGATTTTTCCTATCATATTAATACATAATAATACAAATGACGTCACTACCACTGAATCCCAACCACCACCTAGGCAAAATTACTTAACCGGTTTAGGTATATAAATAAATAAAATCCACTTTGACATAAACCAATAATGTTATCTAATACAGCGAAAACTCCTTATTTATTATATATTTTACTTAGTCTATAATTATATTACAGTAGATGTATATTAGTACCATAATTTATATCACACCTGTCCGTCGTCTCTGTCTCCTGAAAACAAAGAAGAGAAAAAAATAGAAAATAATAACCGTGAGCCATATGAGCTCAATAACGTGTCGGTCCCCTTACCATGGGTTACACGAGAGGAGATAGTAAGAAAAGAAAAGTGAAATGACCACTTAAATCCTTTGATCCAGTACTCTGAAACTTATTATACCAATCCGGCATTCATAATTATCAAATCAAAAACACGGTGATGATAGACAATAATACCCTCAGTGCTATAACTGTGCCCTTGACGAGACTTATTCAATTTCAGCTTATCAAGCTTTATTCAGCTTTAGCAAAAGGGATATCCTGCAGGGTCCAGGAGTTTCCGCCAAACCAGAGTCCAGGATCTCCTGCAGTGAGTTTTCGCCATGCCAAAACGATCACAGGGTCGATGAAAGAATGTCACCACTAAGTCACTATATGATACAAACGACAGGCACAACTCTCTTTGTGTTTTATATTACGGAGTTATTTCATCAATTATAAATTTACACTTCTTTTATTCGCTCATTCTCATTATACCAGTAAAGAAAACATAACACACATCGTGCAGCAACACTCTACCGTACTCAGTATTTAGCACACAGCACACAACAATTGCAGTCAATATTTTACGTCAATCATATTTAGTGACTATGTCCAAGATTTCAATGCATATTATTATATTCACGGTATAATAATACGCATCGCCACATACAATAAATCTAAACGTTACCTTCTTATTGCAACTTCCTCACACACACGCTCAACTTGTCCTTTAAGTCTCAACGAGCGGAGTCTCCAAGTCCTATAACATGATAGGATTCACATATTAGTCCATTTGTTTGTTCGCGTTTCGGAGTTAAATATATTTGTTCGTACTTCGTGAAAAACCGTCATATTAATATTATGAGGTGATTTTGATCTTTGTATAATCCATTGATACTTATTTTGATTGTCCATGATGATAATTTTTAAATTGAATATCATTAGTGCTATTTGTGAATGTTTAGAGTTGTTTCGGGGTCAAAACGATCATTTTCAGTACAGAAGGTCCTGAGATGGCATCCCGACATATGGGACAGACATCCTGACCTCTGAAACAGGTGTCGTGGTCTCTAGAATGGGCATCCCGGCCTCTGGAACGGGTGTCATAGATTCTATCCAAGATGACCTTTCGACATATTTAAATGTACAACCTTTTGTATACAACTCTAAAAATTGTTTCATAAAATTTTACATAAACTAGACTCCATAGTCTTCCCAGTATTAAAGCTTCCATCATAAAACCTTACCAATAATAGTAGTTAATTAGTTTAAGTTTATATTTTCTGATAGTTCGGACAACTTCACTAATTATCTCATAACTCTCTACATACAACTTCAAATAATTATTGGTAAACTGTTATGAAAACTAGACTTTCATACCTTTCCATTGACATAAGGCTTATCTTTTAAAACCTATTATATAATTTCATATCAAGCCATAAATTTATCCCTGTAACTAATTTTTTACAGGTTGACATATCCACACATTTTGATTTATATCTTAAGATTCACAACTCCGAAT
Organism: Drosera spatulata; assembly: GCA_035668315.1. Classification (NCBI taxonomy): domain Eukaryota; kingdom Viridiplantae; phylum Streptophyta; class Magnoliopsida; order Caryophyllales; family Droseraceae; genus Drosera; species Drosera spatulata. Next base: position 16,027 of record JAOVYX010015240.1, read on the forward strand.
CATGATTTATTAACTTCATTAGAAAGTAGACATGTGAAAATTCAATATATATTAATATCAAAATTTATTAAAGAGTCTATAATTTTTCATGAAATTTCTAATAAAGACGATGATCATCTTTTAATAACGGTGAATGATCCTCGTAGTACTTGCCTTGCCACTTAGTTTCTCCTCTTCTCCTCAAGCTTCCCCTTATTCTCTTCTCTTGCTTAACTCTAATCTTGCATGGTAAGGAGTGTTTTCTTTTGTGTTTGTAAGAGATTTTCAAGAAGAAGAGAGCTTGTATATATAAAAAACAAAATCAATTAAAATAGTTTAAGTGGATATTAATTTAATTTAAGTGGAGTAAAAATTGACATAAACCTGTTGTTTGAGTTATTGCAGTCAGGAATGTTTGTGAAATTGATGAAGGTACGGAAAGAGAGGGATTTGAACTCTCGGTAAACAAAAGCCTACATAGCAGTTCCAATGCTACGTCTTGAACCACTCGGCCATCTCTCCTATAAAATCATTATGAACCAGAAAGCAAATAAATAGGCAGTCCTTCTGATTTCCTATTGATATTGAATTTTGGTGTGGATAGATCCGACTAACCTATTCGAACAAACTAAAAAAATCCTCTCCTCACCTATTTCGTGTTCAGAAGATGTGAAAGCGTCTTTCTCTCGATAAGAACGGTGTATTCCGCGGCGTGGGGGTGTCATAATTTGGTTTTTAATCTCAATAAACTAATACAAGCCTTTCATTCATCTTTCATCTTTTATTGACTTTCACTTTCACATGAAAAAGGAATAAGAATGAGAGGTCTAGAGCTCCATCCTGACAATCCTGGCATCGAGCTATTTTTTCACAGGACCCCCCTACAGTCTCGTCACCGCAGTAGAGTTTAACCACCAAATTCGGGATGGCCAGGCCTACCCTTCTAACAAGGTTTTCCTACTCATTAACAGGTTTCTTTACCTTATCCGTAACAACTTGACTAAGGCCTGTACTTGCATTTCCTACTTTACTGAGTGAGGGCATTAGGACTAATAGGCTAATCTGTTCACTTAGAAAGAGGTAGCGGGGAGTACTGCTTTACTGACCGACCTAGACTTAGCAAGCGGAACATGGGCCTAGCCCTCATCTAGCTATCTCGGTCTAAGTCTAACATGGAATACTCGCAAAAGAGATAGTTAATAGAATCAGCAAATCCCGATCAGTCAGCTAAGACAGATGGATTGCGTAAGCTAGCCAGAAAGATTTAATAGCAAAGCTCTTCCATTGAGACTTTGGGTACACAAAAAGGGATGTAGGTAAGCTATGAAATCCTAATAAACACGGGAATTCATTGAACACGAGCATAATCTGCGCTTTCATGCTGAAGTCTTCTGACTTCTTATCTCTAACCAACGTCTCACTTGCGATCGCAGGTGAACGGCACCCTATCCTATCTAAGAGAACCTATTGCGATGTACTAAGCGAGTAAATATGATAGTTTTATAGACTTTACAGACTTATTTAGAAGGGCTATTGCACAAAGTATACTTCTAGGTAAGAATTGCCCTATAGATATGATTCTATCTATCTATAGTAATCACTATAGTAATCGAAAATTGTGTCATGACCTGCATTCTTATGTGTACAAGTGGTTTTTCGAACTTGGAATGAGCATCAAGCGATTGACGATCTTTCTTTATCTTTTGAGTTGTTAATAAGTGCCAAAATTAGGTTTAGGTCATTTTTGTATAAATACTGTATTTTCATATTAAGAGCGTATTTTCCCGTATTTGCGTATTAGGGTTGCATTTCATTCATATTTTGCATTCTTTCCCCATTATATCATCAAACAACCCTTTTAACCCCGCAAAATAAATTATAACGTTCGATAATTTACTATTTACGTTAATTATCGTGAACCTAAATTTTACGAAATTTTTCGGGTCCTTACAAAGGTAGTTGTAACGCCACCACATTTCCCAAGACATTATCGTTGTTAAAAATAATAATTGTTAGTAAGGTTATTATAATTGCATAAGGTTTAGGCCTTAAATTCAAAGTAAATTACATCCAGTATCAAAATCCCAAGAATTACATCAATAATGATCTTAAATGTCTCATAGCAAAAGATAAAATAAAATCTTAAAATAAAGTTGCACATTTATTGAATAACGTCCAACTAAAGTAAATACAAATGTAATAAATCTCGCTTTAAGTTGTCCAATCACTTGTCTTTAACAAACCTGAAATGAAATAGTAAACCGTGAGCCAAAGACCCCGTAACACCATAGGCCCTATATCACCTCAAAGTACTAACATAATTACGGTGGGTTACGTTAAACCCACACATCATCAAACACATAACTGCATCAACCACTCAAAAATAAGATTACAATAGATCACCTAGTGGAGGCTCTTAAACAAAAATAAATAATGAATAATAAACATGGAGAAAATTCAAACAATCCGGTCGACCCATTTATTTATAATTTATGTTGCATAACCAAGTCATTTATTAATATTGGCGACTAAGGACAAGTTTCCCAATCGATCTATCAATTAGAGACGCGACTTTCTAATGGTTGACAATGGGGTTTCCTGCAGTAAATTTCCCCTAGTAGCCAATCCTTGATGTCAATACGGTCAATCATCGTTACCGTTCGTGCACGCGAAGGGTGTCCTCGTAGTTCACTCTTCTTAGCTAGTCTTTAACTTGTCCCAGTCATTGTTTCAATCCATTAATTTATTAATATATTCTCAACCTATTAAATCATTAATTCAGTCTCAACCCATACCACCCCATTTAAAGTCGTCATACATCCCAAATATATATCCATAATTCAAATCATAGAGACTCACAGCATGCAACAAAGAGACAACCAATATTATAAAAATAATTATTTTTCTTATATTAACATGTAACAGTGATCATAAATATGTATCCAATCAACCAAACATACAATCAATCATCAACATCAACCCTATTAATTCTAACACACCGTTCAAGATAACGACCTTTAGCCGTTACACAAAAATAAACACAGGGTCGATGTTATCTTTTAGACGATTTAACACGACTTTAATTGCTTGAGTGAATTAATGCTCTTGAAGACCTTCACGCTCCCCTTCACCAACATCTACGATGTGAACATACCAATCGTTTAATCGTGTTATTAATGAGATTGTATACAACAATTCACGTAACATGTGCTGCTTTATGTATTCAATATAATAATATCATAATCATTCCCAAAAAGCAATTTGGTCTGATGAATTGCTTCTACCCATGCCTTCCCTCTTTCTCCCCTGTTTCCCATTAGGCATAACAACTTAAGACGACGATGACGACCCGAACAGCGACGCCATGGACAGGAAGCAGCTCCCCACGAACGGCCAAGACAAGAGATCAGGCCTATCAGATGGCTGGATTCTCTCCTCGTTTCCAGCCACGATGGTCAACGGCGACGACATCGATGGAGACAGGCCAAGGACGAGTGACGACGGCTTATAGCGGATCTAGGCAGCGAGCAGGAAGGCGCCAATGCTGGGCAAAGGGAGAGGAGAGAGACGACAGGGTCGAGGTTCGGAGAGGAGTGGACATGTATTTATAAGGAACGGATATTTGAATTAATTTTAAAGCTTCCAAAATTAACGTTAAATATTTTACTAAAGTAAGTATACCATATAATTGTTAACAATTCCATTCTTTATTTTCCTTAATTCTATATAAGGACCAACCTTTGAGAATATATTTGATAATGATACTTTGATCGATCAACTTATTTTAAATATATCGATCTTCATCGTTCATCTATCAACGTCCCAACTTTATCTCATCGCAATCCATTGTTTAATAATTAATCACTCTTACTAATACATTTATTTGATTAAAATAATGTTAAAAAATTTCGGATTATTACATCACTCCCCCCTTTTAAGAAGTTTCGTCCCCGAAACTAACGTCAAGTCATTTTGTGGTTAAAATAAAATTTTGGGGGTATTACATCACTCCTCCCATTTAAGAACATTTGTCCATGAAACGTAAGTCATGTATGGATAAGAATTACCATCAAATAGATCAGGATATTTCTTCTGTACTTCTTTCTCTATCTCCCACGTCGCTTCCGATGGTCGTTGATTAGACCAAATAACCTTCACTAATGGTATAGTATGATCCAAAACAGCTTGCGGTTGTTCCTCATATGTCAAGTCTTCGTTCAACCGAATTGGATCATGGCGTATAACTTGACTCGGGTCAGCCACATACTTACGAAGCATCGATACGTGAAACACGTTGTGAAAGTCTGCGAGTGTTGTTGGCAATGGCAATTGATAAGCAACGTCACAAACCCTCTCTAGTATCTCAAAGGGTCCAATAAATCGAGGACTCAACTTCCCGTTCTTCCCAAATCTCTTGACACCCTTAGTTGGTGAGACCTTTTAGAACACGTGCTCCCCCACCACGAAGTCAAGGGGCCTTCGTCTGACGTCAGCATAGCTCTTTTGACGATCTTGGGCTGCCTTAATGTAAGCTTGTATCAGTTTGACCTTCCCCGTAGTCTCATGAGCTAACTCTGGTCCAATAACCATAGTGTCTTCTATGTCATCCCAACATATTGGTGATCTACATTTCCTCCCATACAGTGTTTCAAACGACATCATCCTAATGCTAAAATGGTGACTGTTGTTGTATGCGAATTCGACAAGCGGTACATGCTTATCCCAAGTGTCCTTAAATCAAGGACGCACGTCCTTAAAATGGTGACTGTTCCGTCTATACGTCTGTCGTAGGATGAAAAGCTATACTAAAGTTCAATTTGGTCCCAAATGCCTCTTACAACTTTTGCCAAAACCAGATTGGAATCTAGTGTCTCGATCAGATGCAATGGTGCTAGAAACCCCATGAAAAAGACGCACTATTTCCCTCACATACTTGTCAGCTAAGAGGTCAACGCTCCACGTGGTCTTGATTGGCAGGAAATACACTGACTTTGGTAATCGGTCAATTATAACCCACATAGAATTGAGGCCTCCTACTGTCGGCGATAGCCCCACACTGAAGTCAATGGAGATCGAGTCCTACTTCCAAGTTGGGATCTCTAAGGATTGAAGTAACACTCTCGGTCTCTAGTGTTCAATCTTGACTTGCTGGCACACAAGACATCTAGCAACAAATTGTGCCACCTCCCTTTTCATGTTGCTCCATCAAAATTGTTGACGAATATCCTGATACATCTTGTTCCCTCCTAGATGAGCTGCGTACGGAGTTTGATGAGCTTCCTCTATAACCTTACGTTTCAAGTTTTCATCGCTAGGGACACGCAGTCGCCTTTGAAACCTTAGTGAACTATCTTCGTGAACCACGAACCCAACTGCCTTCCCGAGCTGTGCCTCTTCTTTCAAATGGTTGAACTGCTCATCTGCTCCTTGGGCCTGACGATCTAATCCTTAAGGGTAGGAGATATGTGTGTTAACGCGCATCGTTTTCTTAGTTGAAACTGTTTGTTTGTGTCAGTTTTAGTGTTAGTTTGTATTGTTTTGGTTTCTTTTGTTATTTTGAGCATCGATACTACAATATCTCTTGGTTTCATTGTAACAGTGAATAATTGAAAGTGTTTTCTGGGGATGAGCTGATTATGAGAAGTTTGAAGCTGTTTTCTGAAGTTTCTTTTCTAATTTCAAAGCTTGTGGAATTTGTTTGCAATCTAGTTGAAGTTAAATGATAAACAATGCATGTTTTCCCATAGACACAGGCCGTGCATGGTGTGCACGGGCTGTGCAACATGAAGTACCAAGATACACTGAGCACGGCATAGGAAGAGTGAGCACGGGCCGTGTGCTCAAGGCACGGGCCATGTGCTCATGGCACAGGCCGTGCGCCCTTCTAGATCTGGTTGGTTTATTTTGCTATTTTTAGGGAAATTTGTTACTTTTGATTTCCCCAATAAATACCTACGTCGAATATCAGTGTAAAGGCAGAGAGAGGGGAGAACGAATGGAGTTTTTCATCATTCTCACGATAGTTCTCCAGAGAGTTAGAGACACCACTTCTACCTGAGACAACGATCTCCATGGATCACAACCAAAATATCATCGAGGAGGATTAAGATTAATGCTACCCAGCATTCATTCATCGAAGAGATCATTGTTCTATTTTGTTTTAACCAATCTCTATTGGTCTAGGGTTTTGTATCTCTTACTTTTCATTATTGTAATTCGAGATGACTTTCTATGAGCTTAGCATGAATCGCTCATTTCATATTATGATGATGATAGTGTAAATTTGAGTATGGCTTAGATTGTAGCTTAGTCATGGATTTTATGTAACGTGATCTTTGTTTTTAATAGTTTCATGTTCAAAATTTATGATATCATATGTTGATGATATTATTAACTACTCTTCTATTGTAGTTGGTCTGGCCATCTAATTATGCTAAGAAAGTATGCATGCAATCAAGTCATTCTCTTTTGGTTGATATTAGTAGCAACTTTGTATGTTAATGTTATTTTCTTTTGGTTAACCTATGATCATATGAATATGAGCATTATATGACGCTTGAAAGTCAGGGGATAACTTGCTGTGAGACTAAAGGGGGATGAATAGTATCTCTTTCCAAATCTTTCTGTGAAACTAACAAAGGTTAGTTGACAGTAGAGTTATTCTTAGCAACTGTAGCAATGTGAAACCTTACTATAGTAACGTTGGTTTCTTTTAGCTCACTATTGGTTGATGTTGATTATTAGTAGGGTTAAAAGTAATGAAAGCAGAAAACTAAACACACAGAAGGTTTTTATACTAGTTATAGTATATAGCCAAAATACATCTATACCCCTTACTCCAGTCTTCCCTTGATTATTACTGTGATAACTCAAGAGGATAGCACTACGTGTGATTATTTTAGGCTCATAATTATCCTGTCACTTTACAACGAATAAATAACAATACAAACCGATTACAAGATCTTTCCTTCTCCTCAACAGGATTTAGAATAGCCTCTTGAAATCGTTTGTTCAACACTAGTGTTATTCAACTCTGCTTTCAATAGCTGGCTCAAATCCTCCGCTATCAACTTCTTTCTTAGCTCACTCGATGCCTTACTGCACTTGTGTTTCTTTTCAGAGAAAAGAAGATTCAAACATCCCACCCAAAACTTGGGCATTGCCACTATATTTATCGACAACCCCAAATTTCTAGCTGTTGTTGAAGTTGTCCTTTCTTGAAACGTCACTCTCATGCCATCCTGAAACCATATTCACGGACCCATGACCTCTGGTGTTGATGCAGAGAAGTACGCTGACATAATACAATAGGCAAAAGTGCGCTTTGACGTCTTCTGAATCTTTTGTAGAACTCAGCCTTGTTGTAGCAACCTTATAGAAGCAATTTAGGATCCACCTTTCTTTCATTTGAATCTTTCTGTTGTACTCAGCCTTACTGCCCTTCAGCCTTGCTACAATAACCTTCTTTATTCAAAAGCAATCCAGGATCAACCATTCCTTGCTGCAAAAGCCCAAATACTCAATCCTTACTGTCTCTTTACTTATAACCTCAATGCTGCCAGCCTTGTTGTATTCTTGAACCAACCTTACTGGGTTTCTTTCCGAACCAGCCTTGTTGCATTCCACTCTAAACCAACTTACTGCGCATCTATTGCAGGCTCACTTTCCAAGCGGACCAGTCTTAGCCTTGGTACATACTGGGATATTCTAAGACTAAAGTTTGCCTATCACTTTTTTTTATATACATCATGAGTTTGACTCAACAACGCTAATCCGTGTTAGATTAATATTGTGAGGTGTTAGAGGAATCACCTTAATGCGACATGTTATATTATTGTTTTCACATAGAGTAATTATGTTACTTTAGTTATGGCATGCTTTATGATAATCAAAAGCTCATTTCGACAACTCTCTTTTTGTCATGCTTAATTACAACACCTACTATAATAGGACATAAGATGAAAATTATTAGTCTATGATTAAAATCAACAATAAGTGAAGATCTCGAAGACAATACGTTTTGTTGAATTTGATTAAATTCTCTAGATAAAATCCCAGTTGAACCATTTTAGTTTATTGCATTATTTCGCTTAATTTTTGTTCTTCTCAACAACGCCCCCCCCCCCTCCACCCCAATTTTACAGAAAATTAGTATATCGACAATTTAATTCACAAAATCTGAAAAGATAGTTCTCTATGGGATCAACTTGTGCTCATCATGACTATATTTTTTATTGTAATTCTGTTGTCTGAAGACGAGTTCTATAAGTAGGTTGGACCTGCAAGGCCCCAGAAAACCCACCTCAAACTTCGGTACCACCTTAATCTTTAACTTGTGGAATTCAGCAATCAATGCTTCTTGTGTAGTCACCGTTTGATACAGACTGCCTTCTGACTTCCTAGTCTTACAACTTAAAGCATCTGCCACAACATTGGCTTTGCCTGGATGATATTGGATATCCAACTCATAGTCCTTTAATAGTTCCAGCCACCTTCATTGCCTTGTGTTGAGCTCTTTCTGTGTGAAAATATATTTCAAGCTCTTATGGTCGGTAAGAGATTTGGCAGGTGACCCCAAAGAGATAATGCCTCCAAATCTTCAATGCAAGACAACCACAGCCAGCACAAGGTCATGTGTAGGGTAGTTCATTTCATACGGCTTCAACTGACGAGAGACATAGGAAATCACCTTACTATGTTGCATTAGCACACAGCCGAGTCCTTGTTTCGAGGCGCCACTATAAATTCAGAGACCTTCCTCACATGAGGGAAGGCTAAGAATAGGTGCCGAAGTAAGACGATGCTTAAACTCTTGAAAAACTGTCTAACAATCCTTAATCCACACAAACTTGGTGGTTTTTCGCGTGAGATTGGTCAAAGGAATGGCAATCTTGGAAAATCCCTCCACGAATCTCCGGTAGTATTCCGCCAATCCCAAGAAACTATGCACTTCCGGAACTGTAGTTGGTTTGGGCCACTCGATAACTGTTTCAATCTTTTACGGATCAACTTTGACCCCTTCACCTGAAATCAAGTGTCCCCAAAACGCCATCTCGTTTAGCCAAAACTCAAAATTCTTGAATTTCTTGATTAGTCCTTAGGGTCTCCAAGGTGATACGAAGATGTGTCGCATATTCCTCCTTTTTCTTGGAGTAGATTAGGATATCATCAACAAATACCACCACAAACTTGTCAAGGTATGGCTTAAAGACTCGATTCATCAAGTCCATGAACACTGCAGGCGCATTAGTGAGTCCAAAGGGCATCACTACAAATTCGTAGTGTCCATATCGAGTCCAAAAGGCGGTCTTTGAGATGTCTTCTTGCTTTATGCAAAGTTGATGGTATCCAAAACGAAGATCAATCTTGGCATAAAGTTGGTTCCCTGAAGCTGATTGAGCTCTCTAAGGCAATACACTAGGTCTGATGTATCCCTTCTCTAATAATTCGTCTAATTGGACCTTCAGTTCCTTCATCTCTACTAGAGCCGTGCGATACGGAGCTTTGGATATGTGGGGTGACCCAAGGACAAGCTCTATTACAAAATCCAGCTCTCTCGATGATAGCATACTAGGAAGATCCTCTGGAAACACATCCGAAAATTCCCGCAAGATGGGAATGTCGACGACACTCCCTCTCCACTTGGAAGCGATTCTAAACTACATAGGAACCCTCGACATCCCTTTCTTTATAGCTTGCAGGCAGACAATGCAGACGTAATTCACAACTCGGACTTAGCCCCTTCACTATAGTATACCGGCTTCCCTCCTTTAGGACTCTTCATTGTTATTGTCTTACTTACGCAATCTATTACTGCCCTATGTTTTTCTAACTAGTTCATCCCCAAAATTATATCAAAGTCATGTAAATCTATGACTATCAAGTCTGAAGGGAATTCTTCACCGCCTATAGAAATAAGCACGAGAGACACAACCATCTTATAAGCCACCATCTTCCCAGTAGGTAATCCAATGTGAATTTCGTCAATCATGGAATTAGAGACTACCCCATAACCCTCTAGGTATGTTCTTGTAATAAATGAATGTGTAGTGCCAGAATCGAAAAGAGCATAGGCTACTTGCGTGAAAATTTGAATGTTGTCAGTTACAATGCCTCTATTTTCAAGAGCATCCTGTTGATTCATTATGAAGTCCCTCCCACCTGGTTGTTTCCCAATAGACTTGGATGACTACGTAATTGACCGGCGTGTAGCTGTCAACTTTGTCTAAACACTCCTTGACTGGCGCGATTCAGGCATGCAAAGCTCTTGTGCCCTTAGTTAACACAGACATAGCACACTTCAGTCCCAGACCGACAATCCCTAACAAAGTGGTCTGGTTTCCCATATTTCATGCATAACAAGCCAGTTGAAGACGAGTTTTGAGACCTTGCTCCCCACTGTTGGTTTCTGTTTGACCCAAATTGCTGGCTCCCTTGCTGAAGCGAGAAGTTGTTGAAACCCCTATCATTGTTATGACCCCAAGACTTTGAGTTCCCACCTGCGTTCTTGTGGAATTTTGAACCATTGCCCCCATCAGATGGGAAGCTTCTATTTCCTGAGATGCGTTGATCCTCCCTCTTGCATTTGTTGTTCCCCAAGCTCTTATCATGTTCCTTCTAGGTGCGCTCTAAAGTGATGGTGGTGTCATACATGTCCTGATAGGGATGAAATTTCTTGCTGGACAGAGGGGTGCGTAGCTCAAGCCAAGGCCCTTCAAAAACTATCGTATCCTTGAGCTTTCACTGTGATAGAATGAGGGCACCAATCGTAACAAAAATTATGAATTGAGTTCCGTGCTCCACCACCGTCATGCCATCCTGCATCAAGGCAAGGAACTCATATAGCTTTTGCTCTCTCAGTAAGTCCGGATAGTATCTATTTTTCATCAACTCCTTAAACTACTCCCATCCAAAATCTGGCTCCCTTGATCTCTCCTCAACCGTGCTCCACTACATATCCGCTTCTCCCACAAGGAAATATACAGCAAAATCCACTCTCCATTTTGTAGGGAAGTGGATAACATTAAGCAGTTTTTCTGACTGCCTCAACTAGTCCTCTAAAGCAATAAGATCACTTTCACCCCTATATTTCTTGGGGTGGTACGCCATAAGCCTCTCAAGGAACTTATCACTCTCTGTCCCTTTTGTCTCCTCGTTCTTCTTCTTCTCCTTGATTAACTCATTTAGCAAGAAGTCGACTTGATTATTATGTGGCTGATTGTTCGTCGCGCTGCTAACAACATCATCAACTTGTGGAAAGGCTTGATTCACTTCCTAATCGCTTTGTTGTTCATTGGAGCTTTCATTAACGACCGCAAGAGCGTGGTTTGACATGTAGAATTCTGAAAAGAAAACATGTATTTTGTTATTTACGTCCCATACATTATCATATATGTTTCATATGTATGTAAATTTAACGCCCATCCAAGTTTAATTTGGCACTACCCTTTAAGTCCACCACGAAACAATAACATCATCCCATTAAATCCCATTACTCATGAATACAAGCAGAGAAAGAATAAAGATAAAGGAATAACTTTATTAGTTAAAAATTAAGGCATAACATCGTTCGATAACTCAAAACATGGGTCACCTTACAACTATCCCAAACCAAGGTAATCCCTAATAAAATTATATCCGCAAACGTGTACCCAAAATCGAAACAAGGAATACCTTTCCACTAACCCAAAACAAGATAATCCTCAACCAAAACCAAATCCTCAAAATACTAACTGAAAATACTAATTATAAATAATTAAGCTTCGTTATCAGAGTCATCCATATTAATCAATAGCGGATCAACCACCCCATGGACCTCGTAATAGGCTTCTCTCTCTCTAGTCTTCTAAAAAATGATGGTCTCAATCAATTCCTCGATCGTCATTATGAAATTCCAATTTTCATCAAGGAAATTTGGGTTCGGCGTGCGGTTTGGCAATAGTAAGTTTGCATACTGTAGCTTAGCTAATCGATACGATCCTACATTCGGCAATGATTCCACAATTATCTTGGCTAGATAGATTGGTAGTTTCATATCATCATATAGCTTCTCCAGCATCTTCATAAGCTTCCTTAACTTCTCTATGTGGAATCCTAATGCCACCAAACTTCCCAAAGGTAACATTCTTGGGGCCATCATCCAAACAGGTTTCACGTATGCTCGAGGCATCTTGTTCAAAATAACTTAAATATCGTGATGATCATAACTTAACAATATGAGAAAAACAAGATTCATCACTTATTATAAGATTAACGTAGTTTCAAGCAACCCTACATCTCCCCAAGGTTTTCCCTCATGTACCTACACTCAAAGCATGAAGCAAGTCCATTTTAATGTTAATTAGTTAATTTCGTAAGTTCCTTCTGCTAAATCTCAAGCTCTGATACTATTCTATAACGCCATCAAATTTCCCAAGGCGTTATCGCCGCTAAAAATAATAATTCTTAGGAAGGTTATTACAATCCCATAAGGTTTAGGCCTTAGAAACAAAGGAAATTACATTCAACATCAAAATCCTAAAGATTACGTCAATGATCTTAAATGTCTCGTAGCAGAAGAAAAAATAAAATCTGAATATAACGTTACACATTTATTGAATAAACTCCATCTAAACTAAATACAAATGTAATAAATCTCGCTCTAAGTCGTCCCATCTCGTCTTTATCAAACCTAAAATGAAATAGTAAACCGTGAGCCAAAGTTTCATAACACCATAGCCCCTATTTCACCTTAGGGAATTAACGTAATTACGGTGGATTACGTTAAACCCACGCACCATCAAACACATAATCGCAACAACCACTCGTAAACAAGATTACAACACATCACCTTGAGGGGGGGGGGGGGGCATCGATCCTTAACAGGATTAAATAATAAATCATAAACATGAAGAAAATTCAAACAATCCGGTCAGCCCATTTATTTATAATTTACGTAACATAATTTTAATTTCCCAACCAAGTCATTTATTAATATTAGCGACTGAGGAAAAGCTTTCCAAATCGGTCTATCAATTAGGGGCGTGACTTCCTAATGGTTGACAATGGGGTCTCATGCTGTAAGTTTCCCCAAGTGGTTAATCCTTGATGTCAATACTGTCAATCATCGTTAACGTTACATGCACGTGAAGGGTGTCATCGTAGTCTATCCTCCTTAAGTAGTCTTTAACTTATCCCAGTCATCACTAGGAAGACAGGGCTATGGCAACACCCTATGGTGATGGTCAAGAAAAAACGATCGCTATAGGTAGGTTATGTCGAGGGTTGTGAGACAATCGTAGAGATAGATAAAAATTCATCTATGACGACGGCCATCGGCCCTCGGTATAAATGGGAAAACTTATAACGACGGTGGCTCTTGTCGCCATATCTCTGTCTCTTTGGCAGCAAAATAAGATTTTTGGAGCCAACAATACAGCGACGATCATGATTGTCACAATAGATAAGGTACGAAAATAACTAAATTGTTAACAATGTGAAGGAAGTCAACAAGGACTTCTTCCCCAAAATGGTTGATGCGTAACTTATTAGGTAAAGGTCTCGAGTTCGAATCCCCATGGCTGCAAATTATACAATGGAATTAAATTATGTTATTCTCTCAATGTCGATGGCTGGTCGATGTTCCGTCGTCGTCTTCAGGCCAAACTTTTATTCCCTAATAGGTCGTAAACTTATGATGACGGTCAAGGCTATTGCGACGGTCAAGCCGTCGCTATAGGGTGATAGGATCGTCAGATAGGTCTAAGGCGACGGTCGTTGGTCGTCGACTGTCGTTATATCCTACGGCAATGAGTTTTATACCTATGGTGGCGGTGATCAACCGTAGCCATAGAGTTGTTTTCTTGTAATGTATTTTTTCAATCCATTAATTTATTAATACATTCTCAACCAATTAAATCATTAATTCAGTCTCAACCTATACCATCTCATTTAAGGTCGCCATGCATCCCAAATATCTATCCAAAATTCAAATCATAGAGATTCACACCATGCAACCAAGAGACAACCAATATTATAAAAATAATTATTTTTCTTATATAAACATGTGACGGTGATCATACATTAGCATCCAATCAACCAAACATGCAATCAATCATCAACATCAACCTATTAATCCTAACACAGCTTCAAGATAACGATCTTTAGCCATTATACAAAAATAAACGCAGGTTCGGTATTACCTCTTAGACGATTTAACACGACTTTAATTGCTGAGTGGATTTATGCTCTTGCAGGCCGTCACGCTCCGCTTCACCAACACCTACGATGTGAACATACCAATCATTTAATCGTGTTATTAATGAGATGCTATACAACAATTGATGTAACATGTGTTACTTTATGTTTTCTATATTATAATATCATAATAATTCTAAGTAAGCAATTCAGCCTGATGAATTTCTTCCACCCATGCTTTCCCCCTTTCTCCCCTGTTTGTTCCCAGTTGCGCATAACAAGTCAAGACCATTCATTGACGGGAAGCAGCTCCTCCAAGAACGGCCACGAAAAGAGATTAGGCCTGTTGGATGGCTGGATTCTATCCTCGTTTCCAGCCATGATGGTCAACGGTAGCGACTTCGATGGAGGTAGGCCAAGGACGAGAAGTGACGGCTTGTGGCAGATCTAGGCGACGAGCAGGGAAGGAGGCGATGCTAGGCAGAGGGGGAGGGGAGAGGCGGTGGGGTCGGGGTGGGGAAAGGAAAGAGAGAAGATTAGGGTTTTTACCTTATTCTTTGAATGTGAAGTGCTAATTGTGTTTCTCTCACACGTGTATTTATAGAGAACCGGTATTTGAATTGATTTTAAAGCATCAATTACACCCTTGCAGACCTGTTTTGTAAATGCACGAAATAAAAAAGCATGATCTCTATCCTCAACACTTTGCATACAAACAGGCATGTATCATTCTGAGCAAGGCCCCCATTTCTTCAATCTATCCTTCTTCACCAACCTATTCTTCATTGCTAACCACCGAATCATTGAGCAACAAGGTCTAGCATCACTATTCCAAAGTAGTTTCGACCAACAGACCCTCTTCTTGTGAACTCTCAAAACATCTCCTCCTGTCATTCCCCCACTGCAAAGAGCCCAGGTTAACACTATGTTTTGCATTCATCATCTCCTTTCTTACTTTATGAGATCACCCGTCCTCAGGTCATTCTCCCCCAGGAAGAAGATAATTCTCATGTATCCACTTCACCCACAATCTCTTCTCCTTCTACTGTATAACCCATACCAACTTATACAAGAGAACCTTATTCCAGGCCTAGACCACCCTCACGTTTAGGGCAACATATACCTTTTCCCATGCCATAAGAGCTTTTCTTTTGTTCATTATACATCCTGTCCACAAAAAATGCTCTACACATTGCTTCAATGTCATCCATGACTCCTACCAGAGTCGAAGCACATTGCGCTCAATAAACATAAATCATGCTCAAAACTGACTTGAATAACTACAGTCTACCTCCATATGATAATAGTCGTGATGTCCAATCGATAATCCTCTTCATCATGCTGTTGATTAGAGGCCTATATTGCACAATGCTCAGCTTCTTTTATGTTAAAGGAATGCCCAAATGCTTAACTAGTAAGCATCCAAGAATACAACTTGTCAACTCCCTCTACCTCTACTTAACTTGCTCATTAACTTGCCCACCAAAATAAACTGCACTCTTATTAGGATCGGCTTCCAATCCAGATTTCTCAGCAAAAGTTTTCAGTTCATCCATGATAAGCTTAACCGATTTTTTCTCAACCTTGTACATTGTTTGTGATGTAGTATATCGCGAGTTAACGCAAGTGTACGTGTCGTTTGCAAGTAATAAGATGAGTATAAGAGTTATCCTCCCATGAAGACTTAGCTCTAACGATTGAAGTGCTAATAGTTTTCTGTTGAGTCAAACCCATGATGTATAGAAATTGAGTGATAGGCAAAACTCTAGTCTTATTGAATATCCCAGTATGTACCAAAGCTGAGACTGGTCTGATAAGAAAGCGAGTCTGCAATGGGTGCTTTGTAAGGCTGGTTCACAGAGGGATGTAGAAAGGTTGGTTCAGAGAGGAACGTAGCAAGACTGACAATATTGAGGTTATGAGTAAAGAGACAGTAAGGGTTGGGCATTTGGGCTTCTAGAGTAAGGAATGGTTGATCCTGAATTGCTTCTCGTTGACGAAGGTTACTGCACCAAGGCTAAGGACAATAAGGTTGAGGTCAATACAAGGGTTCAGATAAAAGAAAGGTTGATCCTGAATTGCTTTTTGAGGTTACTGCAGCAAGATTGGGTTCTACAGAAGGGTTCAGATAAAGTCAGAGGTCATGGGTTGCTTTTTGAGCTGTGTCAGTGTACTTCTCTGCATCAACGCCAGAGGCCAAGGGTCAGTGAATATGGTGCTAGGATGGCATGAAAGTGACATTTTCAAGAAAGGACGAGTTCAACAACGGTTAAAAATTTGGAGTTGCCTATAAATATAGAGACAATACCCAAGATTTTGGAACCTTTGAAATGCTGAATTTCTTTTGCTCTGAAAAGATAAGTGCAGTAAGGTTTCAAGTGAGCTGAGAAAGAAATTGATAGCTAAAGATCTGAACCAGCTATTGAAGGCAAAGTTGAATAACACTAGTGTTAGACATACGATTCCAAGAGGCTATTCTGAGCCCTGCTGAGAGGAAAGATCTTGTAATCGGTCTATATTGTCATTTAGTAGCTATAAAGTGACAGGTTGATTGTGAGCCTAAAACAATCACACGTAGTGCTGTTCTCTTAATTTATCTCACTCATAATCAAGGGAAGACTGAAGTAAGGGATATAGCCGTATTTTAGTTATATACACTACCAAGTATAAAAACCTTTGTGTTTTTACTTTGCTGCTTTCATTACATTTAATCCTACTGCTAATCAACTTCAACCAATAGTAAGCTAAAAGGAACTAACGTTACTACAGGAAGGTTTTGCATTACTGCAGTAAGCTTAGAGCAACTATACTGTCCAACTAACCTTTGTTTGTTTGAAAGTAAAGTCGAAAAAGAGAGACTATTCACCCCCAGTCGTCAAACAACGAGCTATCTCGAGACTTTCAATTGGTATCAGAGCCAACCTTTCCAGGCCTAACAGCTTTTGGAAAGGAACTCTACTTTGATTTTGGCTTGCAAAGAAGCTACTAATCTGTGTTTCAAGCATACCAGGTGCAAGTAAAGTGAGTAGTATAGAGTTATCGTCACACGAAAACATAGTTCTAACAATCGAAGCGTGAAAAGTTCTACTTGGGTCAAACAATCTAAATGTGATGATTTCGTTATGTGAAATAATGTTGTAACTAAACTAAAAGACTAAGGATCAAAACACACAACGATGTCAAAGATAGGGGTTTTCTATATGTGATAAGATAGGATTGCGAGTTTGTTTTCTGATTGATCTAATCAAGGTCACATTTTCTATTCGTTCATGAATCTTGGTTATAGATTGGATTCCCTAACTTGTAATCTAACTCTCTCGATTTCTAGATTACGTCCAAATAAACGCCGTCCTTAACACCACTTGGTGAGAGGACGTCGTGTGTTTGAAAGCATAAAGTTCGTCGATTTCCTAAGGTAATCTCGTACGTCACGCAAGCGATCTCTCGATCTCGCATTTAATGTGCGGGTATGTGGCCGGGTCTCGACACGAAACTATCCTCTCAGAATTAAAACATGTCATAGATAATATAACGGGTGATCAAGCTGTCAAAGCATTAAGTGCAACCACAAACCATAACCATGAAACAATCAGAAACTAGATTAACGACTCAAAGTGATATCGATACAATAATTCAACTACATCACCACCCTAACGAGAGGTTTAGCTCATGATTTGATCGACAAGATAATTAATCAAACACATGACGTTCATACAAATCATCCAAATGTAAAAGATAAAACGAACGAATAAAGAAACTCAAAATCGATCACGAGAGATAAGATCCACGTCTATCATCTGAGATCCTTGTCTTTGCTTGAGGCGTCTTCGGATCATGGCCGCCGCCTCTCTTCAATCTCCATCAAACCCTAATTATGTGTTTTTGTGTTATGATGGTGGATGCCTTGATTTGGGACTCAAAATGTGGTATTTATAGGCATTGGAGACATGGGCAATCTCGTAATTCACACCCGGAGTCGTGGTAAGAAGCGCCTGAACTTTTGGATATTACACTGCACAGGAGGGGCTGGAAAACGTCAACCATGATGCTCGTTCTAGCGTAGGGGCATTTGCTCCGTGATGTAGCGACGCCCTTGCCCTTGTCATTTCCGTCAATCATGGTACCTAAACATCATAACGTTAGTAACGTGCCATGGAATTGGATAACAAATGGAATTCACTCAAGAAGTAATATGAATGGATTCAATACATGATAATGGAAGTATTTGGGGCGTATCGCAAGTCTAAAACTAAGGTTTCGTGATACAAAACCTAATGTGGCATTTCATCGAACACCTCATGTGCATGAATTGCAATCCATTCTCAAAACCTAATCAAACCCTAACCACGCCTAAATCTATAATCAAATCACTCCCGATAAATCCAATTCATCACCCCTATAATCCAATCCAACCATCTTCAAAGAGTTATTACAATCTCAAATTGAATTCAAACACAAACCCAATCTCTAACAATACAAATCCAACACAAATATCAAGTGCACAACGGTGATGGGAGAAAGATATATGTGTATACCTTGTTGTTGTAGGACATGTGGGAGAAGAATCAAGGATTTGAGAAGGTTACAAGTGATGTCAGTTGTTTGAGCGCGAGTTGGTTGAATGAAGGTGATAAGATGAAGTGAAGTGAGGGAGAAGGTGTCCCCTCGTGTTGGCTGGAAATTTTGATTCACGTCATGGTGTGAAGCAATGCCGCATCCGGGCACTTATCTTGAACTTGGGTTTTTGGTCAAAGAGGATAGTGCCCGGGCGTGAGGCATAGCCTCGCCAAATATGTCGGAAACTTTACATACTACAAAATATGTCGGAAACGACTTATTGAAAGCAAGAAAACTCCCTCGTGGGTTGCCTTCCACACAGCACTTGGTTTAACGCCCTCAGCCCGACGTAGTCGAGGTTGTCAAGGATCCTTCAAGTTTAGGGTCGAAATTGAACCATTGACGTTGTTATCAACATAAGCGTTTAAACGTTTCCCATTCACTTTGACGGTAGAATTTTTGCTCTTAACTTGAACGGCTCCACATGAAAGCACCTTCTTGATTGTGAAAGGCCCCAACCATTGGTATTTGAGCTTACTAAAAAGAGTGTCAACCGAGAATTGTAAAGTAAAACCTTTTGTCGCGGAAAGAACTCTTGGTTAAGAATCTTCTTATCGCGCCATGCTTTCACATGCTCCTTGTAAATCTTGGCATTTTCGTACACTTCCCACCAGAATTTATCTAGTTCGTTAGGTTGAAGGAGTCGCTTATCACCCGCCTCTTGCATGTCAACGTTCAAGAATTTGATCACCCAATAAGCACGATGCTCAAGTTCAACCTGTAAATGGCAAGCATTCCCAAACACCATCCGATATGGTGAAGTACCAATCGGTGTTTTGAAGGCCATAGGATAGGCCCAAAGTGCGTCGTCAAGCTTCTTCAACCAATCTTTTCTCGAGGCATTGGCGGTCTTCTATAGAATTTTCTTCAACTCTAGATTGATGATCTCGATTTGGTCGGTTTTTTGAGGATGGTATGATGTTGTAACTTCATGTTGGACTCCATTTTTCGCCAAGAGTGCATCGAATTATCTATTGCAAAAGTGCTTCCCTTTATCACCAATGATTGCCCGAGGGGTACCGAACCTTGTATAGATGTTTCTTTTCAAGAATTGAATTACCAACTGGGCGTTATTGGTGGGAGTAGCTATCGCTTTGACCCATTTAGACAAATAATCAACCGCCACAAGGATAGATAATACCCGCATCTAAGAGCTTCAACACCTCCTTTCGTATCACTTCCTTCATGTTGGGGTTGAGGCGCCTATGATGCTCGGTACTAGACCTGAAGTTATCTTTCATAAGAATTTTTTGCATGCAATAGGATGGATGGATGTCTTCGATCGTCCATCAAATAGCGGACTTATTCTCTCTTAGCACTCTAAGAAGGTTGTCTTCCTTGTCCACACTCAAGCTTGAAGATACGATTAACAGATAAGAAGAAGAGGGACTAAGATATACATACTTGAGCTGTGATGGTAGAGGCATCAATTCTAAGGTGGGAGCTTCATCTTCCTCCTTTGACGGATCACGTATCAAAGGCTCGACTTTAGAATTCGCATAAAGGATGGAAGAAGAGTCAAGCTTTAGTACGTATTCCACCAAAGAGGGGTCTTCTTCGTCTTCCATGCCTAAAAGACATGCCTAAAGAGAATCGTCATATAAGTTGTCAAAAGTCTCTTGGACACATTCATTGATCACATCCAAGCGCATACAAGAAGGAACTTTGTCATGGCACTAGATGGCTTTGAATACATCGAATGTCACCTTCTCGTCTTGGATGTTAAGAGAGACATTGTCATTGCGAACATCAATAATAGTACTTCCCGGTGCCAAGAATAGACAACCAAGAATAATTGGGACCTCGTCGTCTTCATCCATATCAAGTATAATGAAATTGGCCAGGAAGATTAGAGATTTCTCTTTAATGATCACGTCCTCAATAATGCCCTGAGGATAAGTGATAGAGCGATCCGCAAGTTGTAGAGATACAGTAGTAAGGACATGCCTCCTCAAGCTCCAATTTCCTAAAAACCGACAAAGGCATCAAGTTAATGGAAGCACCTAGATCACATAAGCTTGAGAAAAGTCACGATTTCCAATGGAAGAAGTGATAGTGAAACTCTCAGGATCCTTAAGCTTTTGTAGAAGCTTGCGTTAAATTAGAGCACTACACTCCTCATTTAGCTTCACGATTTCAAAATCCTCGGGCCTTTTCCTCTTAGAAAGAATGTCCTTCATGAACTTAGAATAACTTGGCATTTGAACCAAAGCATCGGCAAATGAAACACTGATATGAAGATGTCAAAATACCTCAAGAAACTTCTCAAATTGCTTATCAAGTTTGTGCTTCATGAAACGTGGAGGGTGGGACTTTAGGCATATAAGGAGAAGGATCGTCCAGAAAGAGTTTAGATGTAACCTTGGACTTCTCCTTAGAAGAAGTCTCTTCAATTACTTACTCCTTTGGGGCTTCATGGATAGAATTATTTGGCTTGGTAATGTTGGGTTCCATCTATTTTTGGGGCTGATCTTCCCTAGGCCATTACGAAATCTTCAATGTCGTTCCGCTTTTTGTAGAGACTGCTTATGGCATGCTCCTTTAGATTGGTTCGGTCGTGCTAGGCAAGGTGCCTTGAGCTCGAGACGTCAATAGGGATATAATTTGCCTATCTTGAGTTTCCAAATTCTTCAAAGAGGCTCTATGGTTTTGCAAGAAGGTCTCGTGCCTTTGGTAATTCTCATCCGACTTAGCTGTATACTTCGCTAGGATGTCTTCAAGGGTAGGCTTTGATGGTTGAGGAGGATTTATATTGAAACCCGGAGGAGTGGGAGTGGCTTGATTGTTCTTCCATGAGAAACCCGGATGGTTCTAGCATTGTTCGGGTTATAGTAGTTGTTGTTGCCCTGTGGAGGTCGCATGAAGCCTTGCCCTTATGCCACTTGCTCCATAGATTAATCTTGCATCTTGTGACCATGCAAGTGGAATTCGTTACTCCCATGAGGTCCCTCACACATGTAACAAATAGGAGAAGAGGATGCTTGGATGGCATTGACTTAGGTATTTGAGGAGCTAGCCGAAAGAGCACTCACTTGCTTTGTGAGGGCATCAAGCTGTTTCATGAAGAGGACATTGTTGTATCAAGCTCTAGCATAGTCGGTTCCTTCTTGTGAACCTTCCTCTCACTCGACCATTGATAGGAACTATCCGTCATAGAATTAAACAAGTCACACGCCGTCTTACAGTCAAGGTTCATGAAAAATCCCTTGGCCACCACATCAAGGAATACCCGAAGCTTGTGATGGAGTCATTTGAAGAATTTCTCCATTTACATCCAATAGTCCATGATGAGGACTCTTCTTGAGTAGCTCTTGGAACCTCTCCCACGCCCCATGAAGAGTCTTGGTAGTTCAAAGCTTTACGGATTTAACCGGGGAGAAGAACTTTGCCAAGAACTTTTGTGCCATGTCGGTCCAAGTACAGATGGAAGCTGGAGGTAAATTGAAGAGTCATTTTGACGCTTCCCCTTTAGAGAGAAGGGAAAGAGAAAGAGTCGGATAGCCTCCTCCGTCACACTGTTGACCTTGATCATGTTAGCTCTCATGAGGTACTTCACTAAGTAATTGTTAGGACACTCGCTAGGAAGTCAACTAAATAGCTCACCTTGAATCATGTTGATGCGGGAAGCCTTGATTTCAAAGTTCCGAGCATCGATGGTGGGGGTCACGATGGCACTATACTCATTGAGCACTTTGGCATAGCATGCTCCTTCATAGATGGCATAGCCGGTGCAGCTTGATTGACTCCCGCAAGAGCCACTTGAATTGCACCTTGGATTGTCGCTTGGATTTGAGCTTGTAAGTCCATCGATTGGTTTGGAAATTGGGGAGCGTTGTGTTGCGACCCACCCCCCAAATGTTGGTTTTGAATATCTTGCGGATCCATGGAAGATGATGTTGTGCGAGAGAAAGATTTTTGTTGTTTGTGGTTTCGCCTAAACATCCGTTCAAAGTTGGGATCTAGAGGTCGCAATGGATAGTGAGGCAAATGTTGCATGCACAAGAGGAATCACCCACAAAAAGCACAAACACACAATACAAGATCAATAGATTGCAAGAGATAGAGAAAAGATAGAAAAGAAAGAAAGAAAAGAAAAATGTTAATCACAAGGAAACTATTGACTCTGATGATAGAGACTAAGTCCTTGACAACGATGCCAAAAACTTATTTGTGACTTTGTATATCACGATTTAACGCAAGTGTACATGTCGTTAGCAAGTAATAAAGTGAGTATAAGAGTTATCGTCCCTCGAAGTCTTAGTTCTAGCGATCGAAGTGTGAATAGTGTTTCCTTGGGTTAAATGATTTAGATGTGATGGGTTTGTTACGTAAACGCTAAGGATGCAACTACACTAGACTAAACTAATAAAAATCAATCATACGCAACGATGGAAAAGATAGGGTTCTATATATGTGATGAAGTGACTTCATTTTCGGATTGATGTAGTCACTATGTCATGTGTCTAGTAGTCATGAATCGTGGTTATAGATTGGATTCCTTGATTTGTAATCTAAACTCTCTCGAGCCATAGACTACGTCCAACTAACCGTCGTTTTTAACACTTCTTGGTGAAAGGCCGTCACGTGTTAGAAAGCATGGAGTTCGGGGGTTTCCTAACGTAATCTCACACATCATGCAAGCGATCTCTCGATATCGTGGGTATGAGGTTGAGTCTTGACACGAGACTATCCTCTCGGAATCAAAACATGTCACGGATCATACAACGAGTGCTCAAATCATTGAAGTATTAAACACAACCACAAACTATAACCAGGAAACAATCAAAAACTAGATTAACGACTCAGTGACATCAATACAATCATCCAACTACATCAGAACCCTAATAAGAGGTTTAGCTCATGATTCGATTGATAAGACAATTAAACAAACTCATAGCGTTCATAGAAATCTTCTTAATCCAAAATGATAAATCAACGGGTAAAGAAACTCTAAACCAATCATCATGGGATGAAATCCACGTCGATCCGATAGAGATCCTTGTCGTCATTTGAATCACCTTTAAATAGTAGGTGCCGTCTGTTCCTAAACACCTTCAAACCCTACTTGTATGTGTTATGTATTATGATGATGATTGATCTTGATTTGGATCAAAGGGAGGAATTTATGGGCTTCAAAACTTGTAAATCAAGCCCGAGCATAGTGTGTAAAGCGCTCGGGCGTTGTCATGAAAGCTGCAAAGGCTAGTTGGAAATGCTGAACCACGCCCGGGGGTGGACTTCCAATGCACCCGAGCACTTTTATAAAAATGTTGGTTCCCCCTTTGGTGCTCAGGCAGGCTCGTGCCTAGGCATGGAAAGAAGCTATGCCCGAGCGCTTTGATAGAAACCCTGAAAGCTCGCTTTGCCTCATCCTGCTTTGTCTCCGCATTGTTCTTTACTAGATCATGCTTCGTTTTAGATGTCTTCGATCATCTTTTTGCTCGTTTTTTTTACCTGTAAAGCACAACAAACTATCAGCGCTCACAAATATAGTAAACCATACCAGAATCAATACGAATATGCACACAAAGATGTCGAAACACTCCATAAATATGTAAGAAAACTAAGCATGAATTGAGCTAAACAACATCAAAATAATCCAAGAAAACATGAGAAACTAAGCGTGAATCGAGCTAAGCATACATCAACATCAAATCGTCAACAAAACACAAATTAACCATCCCTAACTTCTTGCATCTAGGATGAAATCTGAAGTCCTTAGTCCTACTCATTTTCCTGAGGAATCTTGTCAAATACTCCATACCAATTACAAAACCATAAAGAGACATCGGATCACCCTGTCTTAAGCCCCTTCTCCCCTTAGTATTCATAGTAAAATGGACAGAGCACTCACATTCCATTATCCACTCAATTATTCGATCTGGAAAATTCAAGCCCATCATCATCTCCCTAAGAAAGGCCCGATTCAGCATATCATAGGCCTTTCTTATATCTACCTTCAGCATACATCTAGGAGACAACCCCCTTCATTTATAACCTATCATCAACTGTTTGCAAAGAAGCACATTATCCATTATGGACCTCCTCTTAACAAGGGCAGATTGATTGATATCAATAATAAAGGGTAGGATCTCCTCAAGTCTTGCACAAATCAATTTTGAAATGAACTTATACAATATAGAACAACAAGCAATTGATCTATAGTCCATCACTCTTCTGGGATTTTCCACCTTTGTAATCAAGTGCAGGACTATTATAATGATTTCTTTGAGAAGCTTACCTGTTCTTAAGAACGATAACACTACATTGCATACTTCCTCCCCAATTATGCTCCAAGAACTCTTGAAAAACACAGCTTTATAACCATCCTCACCGGGTGTTTTAAATTGATCTATATCAAATAAAGCCTTCTTTATATCTTCACAAGTAAAAGGAGCCATCGTTTTAACCTTATTCTCTTGATCCAATACCTTACCCTCAAGAAGCACTCTAGCTTCAACTTTTCTTTATCTAGTCCCCTCTTCACCACTTATCTTCCGAATATAATTCAAAATCTCCTCCCTGATTTCCAGCTTATCAATAGTTCTGGAGCCATCATCCTTTACCAAGCTAATGTTCTAAGCTTTAGCAGCCCTAGGCTTGATTATGGAGTAGAAGTATTTGGAATTACGTTCAATCAACTTCATCCACTCCTCCTTGGCAAGCTGCATCAGATATATCTCTTCACATTCCAACAAAGTTTTGTATTCAAAAACAGCTCTATCAGCAATATACTTATTCTGGACAGAGTACTATATCCTCAACTTATCCAAAGCCTCATTCATCTGCAACTTAGCCTCTTCAACTCTTACAGAAATACCAGAAAAATTCTGCTATTACAAGGATCTCATATCCCTCTTCAAGCTTTTTCAACTTTTGAAAAACCACATACATACCAATACCTTCCAGCTTACTTCTCCATACTTTTTGAACTAACTCCACAAACATTGGATTCTTAGTCCAAAAGTTAAGGAATCTAAATTGACCAACACCACGTTGCTGGGGATAAATTCTTTAACATAGGAGAATAGTCAGATATACTAGCCTCTAGAAAGACTGCTTCAGCCCTTTTATACAAACCAATACTCTATCAAGCTTGATTCTCATCCATGCATCCTCATTCTGATTATTTAACCATGTATGATAGCATCTAGAAAACTTCGCATCCTTCAGACCAGAAGTCATCAAACATTGAGCCATATCCAATAGCCACTCCCATATAACCTATCTTCTCATCTACCTGGCTAGAATTCAATAGCCATAATCTCCTCCTTGCTTTGTTTCTTTAATTTGTTGAGTTTTCATTGTATAAATAGAATGTCTCATTAAGGCAATAGAGTCAAGTAACTAGCTCATAGCAATTATTTTTTTAATTTTTTTTTGGCAAGCTTATTGAGTGGAACACATAGTGTAATATCTTAAGAGAAAACTTAAACAGGTTAGATAATACTACCTATACCAACAAGATGCACCTTTTATTTCGGTAGTCCATCACTAAGAACTCCACAGTTAAGCGTGTTTGACATGGAGTAATTCTGGGATAAGTGACCTCTTGGAAAGTTTCCTAGGGTGTGTGAGAGTGAGTCCAAAACACACTTAAAATACATGGACGGTGCACATTTTTGGTATAGGTAGTACAATCAAACATGTTTAAGCTTTTTCTTGAGGTATTACAGATAATATAAATGACAACCTCTTGGTTTAGGTGCCCTTGATTCCACTTTTGTACTCAAACAAATTAAGCTTGATGTTGGAAGTTTTATAGAGGAAGCGTTTAGCCAAAAAGAGATGCTTGATAGAGTAGAGAAATAGCTATTAGCATTCAAAGAGAAGGCTTGGCTTTAAGCATACACTATGGCAATACTAACCAATTACTTGACTTCTCAACAAGTCTTTCAGAAAGGTATTATTTGATGTCTGATGTTGACTTTCTTTAAAATGAGAACGATACAATGTTATACATAACGTATCATAAAGTATCATAAAATATTAAATTTATAAACAATCAAATCAAATTTTCTTTAAAAAAATTTCGGTCCCGCTCATCGAAGGTTTCCGGTTCCGGCCTTGATTCTGGGAGAGGTGCTCATCTTATCCTAAAATGTGCTGAAAAGCTCGAGCATTAGTCAATAAGCTTCTATGTATATTTAACACAACACTACCAGTACGCATTATGAAATTAAAAAATAGTACTTGATAAGAATGCGCAATCCCTCTATTTGTATAGAAATTGATGAACAAAACTTAAGAAGAAATTATGTATGTAATAGAAGTTTAGACTGTAATACTTAGCTAGGTAGTTACAAACTAGGGGCTAGAGGTCGTGCAGCAGAGACATACAGACGAGGGCTATGCAGACTACAGGGGGCTACAAAATTACATGCCAAAGATCAGATGCATACGGCAACAAAAGCGTCTCAAAGTTCTCATGAGGCATATTGCAGTGTAAGTATACAAGCTGAATTGCAGAAGATTGAGTGCAGTACTAGGTGCAGACGAGACTGCACTAGCAGGCTGAGCAGATAAGGTCTGAAAGCTGTTGAGTGGGAGCTAAGTTACAATAGACTGGCTGCAGTACTTGGTGCAAGTGAAGTTGCAGAAAGGCTAGATATGAAGACTGTGCAGCAGAGCTCATGCAGCCGAGGGTGCAAGAAAGACGTGTAGTAGACCTGGAGCATGAGTCTGGGTATAGTATATATTGTGCTGGAATGGAAAGGAACAAGGAAGGGGTAAAAAACGAGAAGTTGAGGCAATGGTGATGTGTACAGGATCATAAAAGGTGAAGCCAGATCCGTCTACTGCAGTAGAGGACAAAACTGTCACTATCAGATCATACAGTCATGGGTTCTGGTTCCTTGAGCCTATAAAAGGGAAGACACAGTGGAAAAGACAAAGGTTGACGAGTTTGAGAAATCTTTGAACATCATTTGAGAGCATTCAAAGAAAGAAAAGCCTTTGAGACTCGTTGTGCACGGTCTGAATTGAAGATTCAGGATTTCTAAAGAAGGTTCACTAGTCTGCAAGTGAAGAACAACAACTGCAACAGAGCACTGCAAGATCTAGATTCTTCATCCTTTAGCAAGGTGTCTTGTTGTAACGGGGTTTTCTTGTAAGTTACAAAAAAGAAAAAAAGAAAAAAAGAAGAAGATAGTGAACCTCCTCTTGACTTGACTACACTGGTCACCAAGGGAAGACTGGACTAAGCTCTTGTTACTTGTTGGTAACAGGTGTCTGAATCAGTATAAATTCTGTTTCATTTATATTTCTGCATTGTTCTATATTTCTAAACTGTTAGTTAGATCTTAAAAGGTCCAAAGAGACAAGCTTTTCAAAGCTAAAGTCTCAAAAGGTCCGTTATCTTTATTTATATAAGTTAAAGTTATAGGCTAAAAATGGTGATATGAGATGATGCCCTTCGGGCTAAAAAATATCGATGCCACATATGAGAGGCTTGTTGATATGGTATTCGAGTCATAATTGGGAACCACAATAGAACTCTATATGGATGACATGCTCACCAAGTCCAATGAGCTGGAACACCATATCCGAGATCTCGAGAAAACATTCAAGTTGTTGAAAAAGTACAACATGAAGCTAAACGCACCAAGTGTGCCTTTGGAGTAACCTCTGGGAAGTTCTTGGGTTATCTTATCACGCATCGAGGCCAATCCCTCGCAGATCGACACAATCCTGAACATACGGCTTCCCTATGATAAGAAAGATGTCTAGAAGCTCTCAGGCTGCATCACAGCCTTAGGAAGGTTTATGTCTTGAGGCGCCGAGGCGCACCCTCCCTTTCTTCGAAGCTCTTCGGGGAGTGGGGAACAAATTGGAGTGGGACCAAGCTTGCCAGGAAGCCTTCGAGAAACTCAAACAGTATTTGCAGAAGTTGTCACTAATCACACGACCTAGAGAGGCCGAGAGGTTGCACCCCGAAGACCCATTCGAAATGGAAAGCCTACATCAAAGGGTGAGGTTGCGCTAAATGGCCAGGGGTCGAGGTACTTCTAATCTCTCCTAAAGGACGAAACTCCCCTGCGTCTTGAAGCTCCAATTTAAAGCCACCAACAATGTTGTAGCCTTAATATTAGCCCTGACCTTAGTCAGGCACCTCATCATCTCCAAGGTCGAAGTCCTATCGGACTCTCGTCTCGTGGTCGAGCAAATATAGGGAAGCTACGAGGTAGAGCAAGGGTTGAAAGGGCACTAGGAGATGGCCAAGCTCTTAAGCCAAAAATTCACCGACCTATAGGTACGACCAATTCCTTGGGGCGAGAATGGGGTGGCCAACATCCTCAGTAAATTTTGATCAGGATTAGATAGATGGACTCGCGAGAAGCTGTACACAGAGGTGATAAAGGCCTTTAAGAAAGTTTCAGGAAAGGTCAATGCTATCCAGGTCGAGACATCTTGGGTCTACTCTATGAAGTCGTTCCTGGTGGATAGCGTACTCCCAGATGATCCCAAGGAAGCACAATAAGTGAAGAGAACATCTCTGGAATACCTGATCATTGGTCGCCACCTATACAAGAGGTCATACTCTATGCCCCTATTGAAGTGTTTGAGGCCAAGGGAAGGCAATGAGGTGCTCGCAGAAGTCCATGAGGGAGTCTGTGGAAACCATCATGGAGCCCAAAACCCTAGTCTTTAAATGTGTGAGGCAAGGTACTATTGGCCTACCATGTTAGTCGATGTAAAGAAACTTATGAAGACTGTGATCGATGTGAGAGGATAGCCGGCCTAAAGAAGAAGCCTGCCACGAATATGACTTCGATCGACATCCTAGGATCTCTTTCCCATGGCACCATAGCAAAGTAAATTTATGATGGTAGGAGTCGAATACTTCACCAAGTGGGTCGAGACCGAAGCTGTGGCCAAGATCACCGACCAGGTCATTAAGAGATTTGTGTGGAAGTCAAACATTTACAGATTCGGCTTACCAAAGATCTTGATCTTGGATAATGAAACTCAGTTTCCGAGCTCGAACTTCACTGACTTTTGTGAAGAGAATGAAATCGAGCAAAGATTTTCATTTGTAAAACTTTCCAGATCGAAACAGTGAATGAGAAAATCAAGCAAGCCCTCGCAAAGAAACTAACAACTGCAAAAGGGCTGTAGGCCAAAGGATTGCTTCAATCCTTTGGTTATAAAGAACCACCCCGAAGAGGTCTACCATGAAAATCCCTTTCTCTCTGGCCTTTGTCATGAAAGCGGTCATTCATTTTGAGCCCCGTTACCCAATAGCCAGGGTCAAGATTTTTGACCCAGATTCGAATGATTCACGCATAAGGAAAACCCTCGATCTCCTCTAGGAGAAAAGGGAACAAGTCACGACTCGAGCCAGGCCTTCCAACTAAGGGTGGCTAAATACTTCAACGCTAATGTAAAGCCCAAGAGATTCGATGTCGAGAATTGGATGTTAAGGAAGATAGAGTTCAAAGCTCGACCCAGGGAGGAAATTTAGCCAAAAATAGGGAAAGACCATATAAGATTGTTGTTGACAAAGGAAGGGGGGCCTACAAATTGATTCGACATGACTGGGAGAGATTGCCAAGGTGATTCAGTGTTGACGACCTCAAACTTTATTACACCTAGCTGAGAGCTAATATAATCTGAGTTGAGGTGCTTAAATGATTTCTGCCCTGAAGTGGCTTTGTGACTCGTTTTTGGAATAAAAAGTTGCGTTCTAATATTGGCACAATTTGTGTTTCAAAACTTAACCCAAAAGACTAAAGTCCCCTTGAGGTCGAAACCATTATTTAGGCTGAAGTAATAACACTAACAAAGCTAAGGACCTGAAGTCCACTCCACCTCAGATACAACACTTTGGAAAAAAGGTTCTGAAGTTAAACACTGATCTATTCGAAGACATAGAGTCACAACAACATGTGACATACATCGAAAAAAGAAGACAAGTTTTATTGATAGAGAATGAGGAAATACCACAATAGTTCAACCCTCAAAAGGGGGGAGTTGAAAGTACATCTAAAGGCCCCAAGGTACTACCTCGGGGCAAAGAGTGGATAAAATCCAACATAACAAACAAACCCCAGCTTCCCAATTTCAGGTCGACAGGCGCCTCCTTCGATCCAACCGATTGCTTCACAACCGAGATGGGGATTTCACCAATCTTCTGAGCTGAAGGTAGGGGAACCCCTAACGGTGACGGAAGGAGGACGGTCTCCTAAGTCGACAACGGAGGAAGCAACCCGGCCTCGAAGGAGGGAGACGGTGGCGGGGCAGCCTCGTTTGCTACTGGCGCAGTCGGGACATAGGGGAGCAAGTCAACGTCGAAAGGTTGAGTTAGCCGCAAGGGACCTTGAGGAACATGTCCTTGTAAGCATCCTTCAAGTCGTCATACCTTATTTCCATCCCAGTGTTGAAGGCCTTTTCCTCTTTCTTCTTGAGGGCTACGACCTTTACAGCCTCAGCCTCCTCGAGCCGACGGTCCATCTCTTGTTGGAGCCTCACCAGCTAAGCCTTGATCCCCGCAACCTTTGCCAAGGCCTCCTTTTTATCAATCTCGGCGTGGACAGCCGTGTGATTTAGCCACCAAGGCTATTCCCTCAAGTTTGTCTCCATGGCCTTGGCGTCGGTCAGCCTCTTCTTCGAGGTAATGATCACCCTTTGAAGGACCATGTTTTACAGGTCCCATAGAAAAAGAACACTCGAGTTGGACTGGGACTTATGAAGAAGGCCTAGCAGGCTGGAGAAGGTCTGAAAAAAGACTCAAAGTTAGGATCATGAGGTCAAAGGTTAAAGATGATGAAAATATGGTGCAAAAGAGAAACACTTACCTTGTAGGCATCCCTAAGGATGGTGAAGTTGCTTGGCTGGCACCCCGAAAGAAGTCAACCTTGACTCCATGATCACGCTTGGGTCGAAGCTCGGAGAGAACGTCGATGCCTCGAGGCTAACCTCCCACACCGGGGAGTATCGACCCTCAGTCCCAGGTGCTGGGATCATCGCTTTTTTCTTATTAGGAAACGACGAGGTGGCGAAAACCCTGGAGGGACCCCCTTGTTGGGGGACATAGTTCACTATCGGCACCACAGTCACTGACATCAAGAGAGGAGCCTGGGTTGAGGAAGGAGGGAGGGGCCGTCTTTATTGGAAGGACCGAGGTGCCCTTCCCCTTATCGGCCTCAGAGGCCTTAGCCTTCTTGGCTTGGGGGGCAAAGGCTGAGGAGTTGACCTCGCAGCAATCTTGGCCTCAGGGCTTGCCTTGTGTTGCCCCCGATTGTGTCGATGAAAAGGTCCATGTATCGGTTCATATCTGCAAAACCAAGAAAATGGTAAGAGTCAGCAAGACATGGGAACTAATAGAAATGAGAAGGACACACACCTTAGCCACCCTTGGAGAGATTCTCCTTGATGATCATATTTCAGACATCGAAGGCTTCCCTAGACGCGGCCACAGTCTGGACCGTGTCTCAGGCCTCCTTCTCTCCTTTCCTCTTAAGCTCAGGCTTATGTAGCTGTCCAGTGTATGCACTGTACTCAGCTTGTGGGAAAGTCTCAATCACTATGGTCTTCCTTGGACACTATCATATAACGACAGTGTCAATCTTTGTGTGTCTCCTCGAGGTGATCGAGGAAATTCATATGAGGCTTCGCTTGGAGGTGCAACCACCCCGACTGTTTGCCTTTCCTCATGTAATTCAACTGATACACTTTGAAGAGGAGGGCAGAGCAGATGTTCTTCTTGGGGATATCAATCTGGAGCCACGCCAGATGAATCCCCAAGATGACCCTGGAAGTGTTGGGAGTAAACATACACTGGCTGAGCCTCGTGTAGTTAAAGAAGACCTTAAAGAATGGGTACAAGGGGAAGCGAAACCCTGCCTTGATGGCTTTGGTGTAAAAAGGGAGTTTCGAGGTATGCACCAGGGAGCAAATCCACAGGTCCCCGGGGTGATAAAGAGTTAGGGTCTCGGGAATGAAGTAATCGCACTGAAAATGATTTATGGAATGTTAAGAGAGGCAGCTCTTATGCTTCCAAATGTTCGTAATTAGATAAGGGGTTCGGTCTTTAAATGACGGGGTAGGCGCCACAAGGGCCCCTCCGACCTCGTCCTCATCCCATCCTCATCCTCGTCTCCCTAGGCCTCATCCACAGACGAAGGACCTCGGAGGCAAGAGATCGAGCTCAAGGGGGCGTTTGAGATTGGGTGAGGATTTTGATTGACAAAACCCACAAGCTGGTCAAGGGTCTTTCTCCCTCACCCTCTTCATCCTCCCCTTCGTCCTTATCGTGAATCCTATCACCTCATATTAATGGGGCCCTAGCCATTAACACCTAAGGCAACCCTTAAGAGATGGACAGTGGTCCGATTCGAGCCGGACCATGAATCGGTCCCTCAAGGACCATTTGGAATCCGGTCCGGTCCTGGACTGGACCATTAGCTTAACGGTTCGAGCCAGTCCGGTCCTTAGTTTTTGGATAGGCGGATCGATTCGAACCAATGGTCTTGGACTGTCGGTCCAGAGCCGGTCCCGATCCGGATCGTGATTTTTTTTTTGCTTCTCCTTTTACATCCATAAAAATCTAATCAATAATTATTAAAAATAAAATTTATTTATTATTTAAAGCCGTTTACAGTTTATACTCCTGCGGGACATGAGTTTATAATTTTACAAATACAAAAACAAATATAATTTCTATTATAACTTGTGTGTCGTTCATATCCTAATCTAATGCGGCTAAGGAGTTTTTTGACTCATTCTTCTTCTCCACTGCTTCCGGACGTTAGCTCCATTAAGTTGTTGATTCGATCGACTTGCATTATCCAATCCTTCAGCACAACGCACATCTCCAAGCTTGCCCGAAACAATCTACTCCTTCTGCCATCTAAAACACGTCCATCTGCAGAAAAAGCAAACCTCGAAGCTACTTTAGGGACTATAGAAGTTAGTAGATCACGTGCCATAACAGAAAGAACTGGATAATAAAGCGATTGAGTTTTCCACCAATTTAAAAGATCTAAATTTTCTACTTCTTCGTTGGTGGTATACATTGTTAATAAATTAGTTCCTAAATATTATGAAAGTTCACTATTAATAGTTATGGACATGTTGTCAAAATCACCATATATTCCACTCGCAATATCACCCCTTACCTCCTACGTCGGTCGTTAGACGTTGGATGCACCATATTTCAAAACATATTCAGAAAATAAAAGATTTAAATAAGAAGTAATATAATCACGGTCATATTGTACAAGATCGTTTTCAAAACATAAATTGTCTCTAATATTTTAAATAAGATATAAAAGTTCGTTAAATTTTATTCGAGGATCCATTATTGCGGAAAAACAATACAAAAGTGGAAGTTTTCCAAAATACTTTACAAATTTTGCTTCCATCAATAAACAAGAGTCGATAAACTCAATATTATTTTTAAAAGATTCAAAAATTTGAGAAATCTCATATAATTTAGTGATCACTAAGTTTGAAGTTACATAGTAACTTCCTGAAAATAATTTTGTAAATTTGTTAAATTTTTCGAATAATTCGACTAGCACTTCTAAAGTGCTCCATTCATTTGCAAAAATCTCATTTTGTTCAAAACTTTTTCTTATAAAACGTGAAAAGGGTATTTTATATTGTAACACAACTTTACACATTTCATAAGTAGAATTCCACCTATGTTTTACATTTAAAATCATAGATTTGTAAGGCATGTTTAAATCTTTATAAATTTTCTTAAAACTTTGTCATTTTGCACCACTATGTTTGAGAAAAACAATAGTATCTCTAACTTTAGAAATAATATTATTACAATCTTTCAAACTGTCTTGGACAATCAAATTAATAATGTGAGCGATACACGTAACTTGAAATAATTTACCATTAAGTAAAGAGGAATTTCTTCTTCCATTCTCTTAAAACAATCTCTTTTAAAAGTTACGCGAGAATAAAATTGAGGGATCAAATTAAGAGATTGTGGTACATATTCTCTAAATTATCATGCTTAACAGTTATGAAAGCATTTTCGATGCAAATAATATATTATACTAGTTTATGCCGATGTTGTTCATCGGTATATCTAAAGGTGGTTGGACCGGCATCAGTAAATTGGAGTTGTGTTTGATCGGTTTTTTTAGTCCCTTGTTTCAACATGCATTTCAAAACATGTCTTGTGCTAGTGCCGCCATAATAAGCAAAACCCTCATGTTTACTTAAACATAACTTACAAAATACTCGCTTCTTGTCGTTCACATGTCTCGAACTTCTACGTGCTTCCACACGTCAGAGTTCTTTTGCCTTCCGCTACGTACTTCCGATGTCGCCGGTCTAGTCGCATCGAAAGGCGTATCGACCATATCATCCTCAGACTCAATATCGAGTTCGGGATTGAACTCGAAAAAGTCCCCAGGGATATACGACATGTCACCCGCCGACCTTCTCGGATGCTTCCTCGATCTTAAATTGGAATTCGAAGCGGAAGCCAGGTGTGAAAATTTTGAAAACTTAGAGATGTAAGTAATATATTAGATAATATGAAAGATTAGAAATGGAAAATGAGAATTAGATGATATAGTTGAGATTGTGAGAAATTATGATGAATTAAAAAGGTATTTATTGAGTGAAGGTTTAAAAAATGACCCTTATTTTTTAATATAGCCGTTGGAGTTTTTTTTTTTTTTTTTTAAACTGCCGACTAGCTGTTAGGATTTGAAAAAATAGCCGTTGGGGCATTCTTGCTCGTTGGCTTATTTTCTAGCCGTTAGTAAAGAATCAAGAGATGGGTCCAAATAAACTATCCTAGTTAGTAGTTACGAAGAAGTGGGTGGGTTGGGCTTTGGGAATTAGTGGGCCAAAAATAAATGGGTTTAATTTGTGGAGAGTTAGGTTGGGTTAGGAAGGATGTGGGGAGTGGACCAAAAATCAAAGGCTCAATTTGTTAATGGTCCGGGATCGATCCTATTTAGGTCCGATTACGGTCCGGTTTCGATCCCGATCCGGTTCCGGTCCATTAACGAGCCGGTCCGGTCTGGTTCGTGGTCCCTGAGATCATCGTCTCGGCTCGGACCGCCACGTCATCACCAATCTGGACCGGATATCTCTAGCAACCCTTAGGCCCAAAAGCTTCTTCTTATCTATAGGGGGAGACCTTTGACCTATGATGTCGAGGTCAAAAGGCATAGACACATGTGTCAAACCCTCATTCTCGATCCCAGTCATGTCTACCCCCTCCAAATCCAAGTTATCGAAAAACCTATCCATTTCTCAAGTTTAAGATTCGGACCTTGAGACGAAGAAAAGAGTTGGGAAATTTGGGGATTGTTTTTGTTGGCTCTGGTGCTAGGGAAAGTGTGGATATAGAGAGACGATGAAAGGAAAAGATTTCCCTCAACTATTTCCCCTTTATATAGGAAAAGATCGATCAAGCGAAAGGTCGTGTGGGTGGATGAGATCCCTCAGACCAATGAAGGAATAACACCTGGAGGATAACGCTCAGGGCAGTCCTATCACAGCCCAACACGTGGCCTTGCGACAAAGGAGATGAACTGGCCTCGAAAACTGCATCCTTTATCATTTAGGGAATGAATCGTCCTCAGGAGTTACAACAATCATTACTGATGATGGCCTATCTAATCAATCTCATCAATCTCATCAATACGAGGCTTCAGCTGCTAAGATTCCCAATGGGAACTCAGTTTGTCCAGAAAGGTCAAAGAAAGCCCAGAAAGGGCCAGAAGCCCAGATCGGACATGAGCCAGAAGGACTTGACCTAAAATTCTTTTACCATAAAGGTCAAAGAAAGTCTATAAAGGACCAGAAGCCTAGATCGGACATGAGTTAGAAAGGCTCGACCTCAAATTCTTTGACCAGAAAGGTCAAAAAAAGCCCAGAAGTGACCCTAGATCGGACGTAAATCGAAAAGGTCCGACCTTAGGTCCTCTGACCAGAAGGGTCAGGGAAAATCCAGAGAGAATTAAAGCCCAAGGAAAATCTCTGATGCCAATCATGAGCCTCGACATGGATGATGTGGACGACAACTGATGGTATAAAGGCCAACATACCCGTTGGAAGGGTTTGATCCCCCACCCATTTGACCTACCTTTGACCTGATCAACTAAGCCCACAAGGGCTAAGGCCTAATTAAGGAGGGAAGTCCACCCAAGAGGTACAGCCCCTATAAAAGACAAGGATACACTCCCGAACAAAGTATGATTCTTCAATTTACTCCACCATCATAAGTACCTTGGGATTCTCTCCCAAGAAAACTCTCTTATGCATTTACTGTCTTTAGTGTCAGAGCAAGTGTCCGAGGTCGACACCTCAGGCCCTCGGTCAACGATGTCTGTTGTTTGAGTGGTGTGCAACGGAGAACAGGCGTACCCGGATCGACCCCTAGAGTCTCACCCCAAACCTTCGGGGTCACATCGAAGCTTGACATCTTTACCGAGACTTCAATAGACAAACAGATACCAAATCATAAGTGATGGAACGATATTGCCAGCAATCATAGATGATCGGATTTAATCTAGTCCCATAAAGGCAATAGCGGCCATGATCATTGATCTCCTTTTGATTGTTAAATCACCAACAATCGAGCATCAAACCACCAAAAGATCACCACAAAGCAACACACAAGAACTAACACAAAAGAACGAAATAACGTTGTTGCTTAAGATGTTATTCGGGCCCTATTCGGTGCTAAGGCATCGAAGTGAATCACCTCCAGAAAGCAATCATCAAGATCGAGGGAAGCACCAAACCTCATCCGTATCTTGGCACGAATATGTGTTCTCCCTTTGGTGGTTGATGATTTCCTCATACGAAAGCGTCTCCCTCCCACACAACCAAGAGAATAAGAGTATGTGTGTGTGTGTGTGTGAGAGAGAGAGAGAGAGAGAGAGAGAGTTCTATTGGTTTTCATCAAAACCCTCTACAAATCCTTGCAGTATCTCAACACCATTTTGTTGTGTCTCTCCTCCAAACTCTCTTATGCCTTTTCAATCCACCTTGAGTTGGGGAAGATGAACCACATTTGTAACCACCAATCACATCATAAAGAAGATAAAAATTGAAACATTTCGAACATTAAATGAGTCAAAACCGTTACTCACACATAATAGAACCTAGGCTGTGATGTACATTATGACCGTAATGTAATATGCAACATTCTTCTCTTTTTCTAAGAGAAGATTACACCCGAAAGTTAGTGACATACGAACGCATTATGTCAACGGAGAATAATATAATAGATCAAAGAATCAAGATGAGAAAAGAGGTTAACGATATGGATCAAATCGGTAAAATATCAATGATCAAGTATTCTATGTTTCGGTTGGGTTTTCTTTTTGTGGAGAAAGCCCAATGAAAAAAGCCCATATAATTTATTATTTGGAAGAATCCTAATTATTTAGGGTTAATATATATATATATATGTTATTATTTTGGGGGAAAGATCTAGATTTTTATGTGTGAAAGAAAATTAGGGCATCTAGAGCTGCCGCAAGCCGCACACAGTAACGAACGATCGTCAACAGCAGTACTTCAGGAATTAGCAAAACGTCAATCAGTTTTTTGATAGATTTTCGCTGGGAAAATTTGCACTGCACAGTCAGCTTCAGAGATCTGTTTGGAGGTCTAAACGTTGACGGATGTTCGTGAAATTTGGTGAGTATGTTTTTTACTCATTGATCTTTGTTTAGAAACTGACGGTGCATCGTTTAGAGTTGTCTATGCTGAGTTATCGCAGTCTGAATATGGCTGCAGAATTGACAGTTTTGTGATCTTTGACCTTGTTTATTGGTTTGTGTTGTGACGATTGGTATTACCTCTAGTGTGATCTAGAGAGGACTTTGTGTACCCATTATTTCATCAATAGTGGAGCTTTATGGTGGGATTCGGCCTCGTGGTTTTTCATCTCTCACATCGAGGGGTTTTCCACGTTAAAAATCGTGTCTTTGCATCTTCTTTCATTTCGGCTCTATTCGATTTGGTTCCTAATAGGTTAACACAAGTGAGAGACGATTTATTCCGTATTTTTTTGTGTACTACCTCCCATCAAAGTGGTATCAGAGCGAGGTCGTACTTGGTTTGACTTGTGTTGTACAACTGAGACAAATACGAGTAGAATGATTATGTTGAATGGTTTGAATTACCATGTGTGGAAAGAAAAGATAGAAGATCTAATATATATAACAGATTATTATTTTCCTGTGTGTTCTGAATAGAAGCCTGCAGATAAATTTGATGATAAGTGGAATATTTTGCATCGTTAGGTTTGTGGTTACATCAGACAATGGGTTGATGACAATATGCTAAATCATATTTCAGGGGAATCGAATGCTCGTACCTTGGGGAGTAAGCTCGAGGAGTTGTACGCTCGAAAGATAGGAAACAATAAACTGTTTATGATTAAATGGTTGATGACATTGCGATATCGTAATGGTACTCTGTTATCTGATCATTTGAATTCCTTTGTGGGAATTATAAATCAGTTGGCTGGAACGAAGATAACATTTGATGATGAGGTCCAAGCTTTATGGTTACTCGGCACTCTACTTTACTCATGGGAGACTTTTCGAACTTAGTTGTCAAATTCTGCTCCGGATGGTACTATTATCATTGATCTCGCCACGAGTAGTATTCTAAATGAAGAGATGAGAAGGAAGACACAAGGGACTTCTTCGCATCAGGATGCCTTAGTTGTTGAGAGCAGAGGTAGAAGCGACAGTCATGGTTCGATGAACAGAGGTAAGAGCCGAGCCAAAAGCAGAGGTGCGTCTAACAAGTATGCGAATGTTGAATGCCATTATTGTCATCAGAAAGGTCATCTTAAGCGATTCTGTCGTGTTTTGAAGAGAGAGTTGAGTGACCAGGGCAAACAGAAGAAGTCTAAAACAGATAACAAAGATGATCGAGTTGCAACAGTTTTTGATGGTTTTCTATTTGTGTTTGATGGTGATGCTGTGAATTTTATGTGTCATGAGACTAGCTGGGTGATTGACAAGTGGTGCATCTGTTCACGCTAATTCTCCTAGAGATTTTTTCACTTCGTATAGGGCTAGTGACTACGCTCCTGTGAAGATGGGGAATAATGGTCTGGTAGCAGTTATAGGCATTGGGGCTGCGTGCCTAGAGACCAGCAAACGGCATGAGATTAATTTTGCATGACGTCAAACATATTCCTGATATTTTTCTGAATTTGATCTCCACAAGTAAGCTGGATGATGAGGGATTTTGCAACACCTTCTATGATGGCCGATGGAAACTCACTAGGGGTTCTATGGTTGTGGCTAGAGGTACTAAGCACTATTCATTATACATCACACAAGTAAAGTTGTGTGGTGACAGGATTGTAGCAGTTGATGATGAAGAGAAAGGCGAATTGCGGCACAGACGACTCAGTCACGTCAGTGAGAAGGGACTGTTAGTTTTATCCAAGAAGAAACTCCTCACAGGTTTGAAAAATCCAGCGTTGAAGAAGTGTGCTCATTGTATAGCAAGGAAGCAGAGCAGAGTTGCTTTCAAGAGTTCTCCTCTTCCAGAAAATCAGGTATTCTAGATTTGGTGTATTCTGATGTTTGTGGTCCTATGAAGACAAGAACACTTGGTGGGTCTCTTTATTTCGTTACCTTCATAGATGATTGCTCAAGCAAAGTATAGGTTTACATGTTGAAGTATAAAGATCAAGTGTTAGACGCGTTTAAACAGTTTCATAAATGTATCAGAACTGATAACGGGGGAGAGTATTATGGTCCTTTTGATGAGTATTGCAGACAGCAAGGTATCAGACATCAAAAGACGCCTCCTAAGACTCCTCAGTTGAATTGGTTAGCCGAGAGAATGAATAGAACACTAGTTGAAAGGGTGAGATGTCTTTCACATGCGCAGCTACCGAGATCCTTTTGGGGTGAGGCTTTGAATACTGTCGTTCACGTGATTAACCTTACTCCTTGTATTCCTTTGAATTTTGATGTTCCTGATCGAGTTTGGATAGGAAAGGATATCTCATATGATCACTTGCGTGTCTTTGGGTGCAAGGCATTTGTGCACATACCCAAAGATGAGAGATCGAAGCTTGATGTGAAGTCTCGACAATGTGTATTCATTGGCAATGGGCAGGACGAGTTCGGCTACAAGTTTTATGATCCAGTTGAGAAGAAACTTGTAAGAAGCAGAGATGTAGTGTTCATCGAAGATCAAAATATTCGAGACGTTGAGAAATCTGAGATTTCAGCGTCATAGGTCAGTGTTGATTTGATTGATTTGGATCCACTTTCTCATGCACATGTTCCTATGCAGATTGAGGAAGAAGAGCAGGGTGATCCAAGTGATGTATATGTTTCAGAGCCTATTGACATTGATGATGTCATTCTTGAACCAGAGATTCCAGTAGAGATCCCAGCAGATGTTTCGCCTAATGCTCCACAGAATGTTCAGCTCTGAAAGTCACCGAGAGATCCACAACCATCTACCAGATATCCTCCAAATCAGTATGTGACAGTGACTGATGTAGGTGAACCAGAACCATATGTAGAGGCCTTAGAAGATGAGTGTCAGAGTAAATGGCTTGAGGCCATGAAGGATGAAATACAGTCGCTCCACGATAATCATACGTTCGACCTAGTGAAGCTGCCTAAAGGTAGAAAAACCTTAAAGAATAAATGGGTGTTCAGGTTGAAACATGATGAGCTAACTTCAGAGACACGTTACAAAGCCAGATTAGTCGTCAAGGGGTTCACTCAGAGGAAAGGGATTGACTTTGAGGAGATATTCTCACTAGTTCTGAAGTTGTCATCCGTTCGTGCGATTCTAGGCCTGACAGTTAGCCTAGATTTGGAGATTGAGCAGATGGATGTCTAGATAGATTTCTTGCATGGTGATCTGCAAGAAGAGATATATATATAGAGTAGACAGATTGAGCAGATGCTGTGATTTAGAAGAAGTGATTATGAGTGCTGAGAGTTCGGTGTTGAAGCAGCGCTATTTCATTTGAGTGATTTGCGATTTGGTGGTCATCATCTCAGGTGCGATTGTTCTAATCTCTTGCACTCAATTTTAATTGATTGCGAAAACTGATAGAACGATCATGAACAAAAATAACGTTCCCATTGAAATGCCCAAACTTGAAAATTTTAGTGGATCTGAATTCACTAATTGGAAGCGAAAGACTTAATTTGGTCTAAAATATTTAGATGTCTTCTATACTGTATTGAGT
The DNA here is from genome assembly GCA_035668315.1 of Drosera spatulata. NCBI lineage: Eukaryota > Viridiplantae > Streptophyta > Magnoliopsida > Caryophyllales > Droseraceae > Drosera > Drosera spatulata. The sequence continues at coordinate 57,980 of JAOVYX010015240.1, forward strand.
ACTTTTAAGAAGACCACTGAAGATGTTGATGAGTTTCGATGGGGAAAGGATGAAGATTTCTGCAAGGACTACTTGCTTAATTGCATGTCCGATAGACTTGCAGAGATTTATAGCAAGTTCA
>JAOVYX010015241.1:0-28648 GCA_035668315.1 Drosera spatulata
ATATAATATGATTTAAGCTAATTGTCGTATACAATCAATGGTTGATAATGCATGTAACATGAGTAGTTTAAGCTAATTTCTATGAATGTTATGTATGTTAGGTTCCATGTTATGAATCAGCTCTTGACTTTTGAATCTTATTCGAGCTAATTGAATTGGTTTAGGATCCTTGAGTTAGTTTAACTATCTGAGCTAATTAGAAGTTGAAAGCTAAGGAACGTAGTGAGTTAAGCAAATACTCATTACAAACATTCCATTTAAATTATCACACTTAAGACTTATAAATATCAGTGATTGATCTAAGTAATTCTAATTGAATCAACCATAATCCTTACATTTCTCCCTATATAAACAACCTATCCTGCTATCTATCTAGTTTAGTTTTACATTTCTGAAATATTAGTTTAGGCCCTTTTAAACAAACCCCCCAACTCCTAGAGTAGTTAAAAACCTTATGTTATTTTAGTTGATCACTTTCAACTTTCTCTGTAAGATCGACCCCCACTTCCACTACTACATTTAATTTTATATTTATAGAGTGAAGTGAGTGCTCTTAAATATTAATTTGACGTGTAAACGACAGCACGCATCAAGAAGTCAGATTACAATGATTTTCCTGAGATCGCTCTCTCTTGTGTGTATCGTTCTGGAAACCCTAATTTTTTTTCTCCTTATTTTTCTACACAATAAGGATATATTTATAGGGCATAAAAAAAGTCAACAAGTCAATGCCAAAAATAACAGCAGGTTTTACGCCTTTCATAGGAATCCAACAAGGTGATCTGTCGTCCCATTTCCTATTCAATATGTGAGTCGAAAGCCCTCTCTTTCCTAATGCATCGAGGTTTGATCAGTGGAGGCTTGCATGGGTGAAGGTATGTCGAGGAGCCATCTCAATGAGCCATCTCTCTTTTGTTGACAATAGTGCCATTTTTGGAAAAGCGAAGTTATAATAGGCAAAGATCAATCTAGGGAATCCTTGCTTTGTATGAGAGGATTTTAGGACTGAAGCTAAATAAGGAGATATCAATGATTTGCTTTACCTCAGACATGACGAGAGAAGACCGTCAATAGTTTGCGAATTATCTGGGCATTCAAGTGGTAGGACATCTTGGAACCTATCTAGGCATGACATAGACTGTCAAAAGATCAAAAAGGTGATATTCTCAGGAGTGCAAGATAAAATGAGGAGAGTTTTAGACAGATGGGAAAGAAAGTTCTTATCAGCTACAGGTAGAGAAGTAATGATTAATGCAATATTACATGCGATACCCGCATACCTTATGAGTTATTTTAAGGTTTCAGAAATGATCATATTCTTGCTGCACCGGATCTATGCAAGATATCGATAGGGAACAAAGGAGGACAAAAGAAAAATTCATAGGAACAGTAAGGACAAGTTATGTACCGCAAAACACCAAGGTGGCGTGGGATTCAGAGATTTCGAATGCTTTAATTTGGCTCTTTTAGCAAAATAACTATGAAGACTGCTCAAGAACTCGGATTGTATAATAGTAAAAGTTCTTAACTCAAAATATTGCTCCCACTCTACTGTGCTGAGGGTAGAGCTACGCCATCAATCTTTATACATCTGGAGGAGCCCTTGGAGATCGAAGGCATTACAGAAAAAAAGAGGCTATATTGAAGGAAAGGGACAAAGGAGGGAGGACATTTTGGGAAGGACCTGTGGATACCAAGAACAAAAAATTATAAAATCACTCATCATTTACTTGGACTGAAGGTGGCAAGTCTCATAGCTCCTTATCACAAAACAATGATGACAAGACACCGTCAGACAATTATTCAATTTAGACTTCGTTAATGACTTAATGTTGATAGCCATTGGAATAGAGCAGCGCCGTGACAAACTCATCCAACGCCCTTAACCTCAAGGCACCAGCTTCATTGTGAAATCTGTGGAGAGCAGTACCAAGAGTCCTCCCCGTGGTGGATAAATAGAGAAGAAGAGGGATGTCAATTCAGGGTAGATGTTCGGGATGCGAACTCCAAGATGAATCAATCCTGCACAGCTCGATAACATACCTTATAGCGAAGGAAATTTGGGAAACCAGCCCTTACAACATTCCCTACCCCTAAAAAATGCTTGTATTTACAGACTGGCAATGAGGAGTCGTCAAGGCACATGAGCAATCGGAGCTGTACTGTAGGGGATCTGGACAAATTGGAATCAAAGGATACATGGAGGAAAGACGAAGCCAAGTTATTTGGTGGTGAAATTGGCGATGAAATCAATTTGAGACCTCAGGCAAGAGATGATAAAGAGGGACAAAAGCACGGGGAAGGCAGATGTAGAGAAAATAAGGAAGGAAAAGAGAGAGAGAGAGTTGCAAAAAGTGAAAGAAACCTCCGAGAGGAAAAATAATAAACATGAACACTGCTGGTCATCCTAATGGTTTCTCCTATTATGGCATCACGCATCATACTGTTTTCTTGAATGAAGGATCTTGCATTTGGGGTAGCCTTAACCGTGAGGGGAGCGATTGAGTTTGCCAGAGACAAGGGATATACAAATGTGATTATTAAGACAGACTGTCAAAGAGTGGTACGGATGTTAAGGAGACTAGAATCAGACTCATCTTTAGTGAAGGTATGATTGAGGACTATGTAATATAATTGTCGAAGTTTGCTAGCATCATTTGCTCATTGGTGAATCGCGAGGTCAATGGTGACGCTCATCCTATGACACAATTTGCATCGGGAAGTCATATAAAGGGAGTATGTGACCCTTTATTATCCAGCATCGAACCCGAGTTTTACAAATACTGAAGATAGAAGCCACCTTCTTCCTCCTCTTTTCTTCACCATCATCGCGGCATCAATCACCCATCACCACCCAACAACGACATCGCCACCCGTCGACCATAATAACTATGGTTATACACACTACAACGTCATAACCGTCAGACCATCCCCACGTACAATCACCGCGATGACGAAGAATAAGAGGTGGGGTACTATTAAATTATTACGAAAGGTAAAGATGACATTTTTCAACTTGTTGAAGATATCCATGACAATGATGTCCTCGACCTTGACATGACTAGGGCACTACTTTGTTGTAGAGTACACAGTGAACATCACAATGGTTTTCAGATTGCTTTGCGAAGATTGCGGTGACATGTGGGTGCATTGTTTAGTAATACAATATGCACTATAAACATCATAGCTGTGCTTTGATTTCTTTGGCCAAGGTGACAGCGACATGAGGGTGCATTGTTTCGTTATACATTGCGCAGTGAACATCACAACGGTGTCTTGATCTCTCTATCGAAGATGGCGATGCCATAGGCTTTTAGTTATTACAAATCACGCACTAAACATCCGCAACAATGCCTTGATTGCTCCGGTGAAGTTGTTGGCGATATGGATTGATGCATTGTTTTGTTATTTATACGGTGCTCTGATTGCTTCAGGGAATATCATGAGGGCATGGTCGCATTGGGGCACTGTTCGTAGAAATAGACGTAGTGTCCTCTGAAGTGATGGAGACAATGACGGAGGCTGCGGCAACAAAGACTTGATAGCATCAGAAGAGAAACAATTAAGAGTAACTAGGGTTTATGGCTTGATTAATGTAATTTGATTACACTATAAATTATCTTTCTAGTTTTCTTCTTTTGAATTTTATTTCCTTTTATTGATTATGGGCAATTGGATTCATATTTTTCTTAAAGAACAGTAATAGGTAAATAAAATTAGAGGTATGACTTTTTTTTACTAAAGAATAAGAGACATGATTAATAGGTAAAAAAGATAATTAAATAAAAATATATAGTAATTCTTTCTAAAAATTAAGGCACTACAAAAGAAACAACGTCATAATGACTATCACAATTTTTACCATTGTTAAATAATGACGAAATTATAAAAATCAATCATACATATTTATTTTCATGATAAATTTACAACAAATAATAATAAAATATCAATAAAAAATCGATATCCGTTGTAAATCAACTTCCGTCACAAATTAGCAACAGCTACCATGTTCTCTCGCAAACTTCTACTTATACCCCCGAAAATGAATCAATTTTTCCCATTCCTTCTTCGCCAAAAAAATCCCCAAACACCTCAAGACACCCATCCATCGCCGCTGTGTAGGTCGCCGCCGTCCGAGGGTTGCCGCTGTCCGAGGGTCGCCGTCATCCTCCACCATCTCATTCTCCCTTCCCTATTTAATCCCAAAATCCCCCAAATCATCACCTCTCTCAAACCACCACCCATCAAGTGTCGACGGAGACAGCCGTCCGGCGAGCTCCATCTCGCAGCCTGCAGCAGGAGACAGCCGGAGGGTTTCGATTTTTTTTTTCTTTTGCAGTCTTGGGTTTGGAGATTTGTGCGATCCTTGAAGGCAAGAGATTCAACATTTTGTGATTTTTTTGCTATTGATTGATTGTTGTTTGCTATTGATTGTTGTTGTTTTCTTGATTGATTGTTGAAGTGATTTTTTTTCTGTTTTCTATTTAGGTTCTTTTCAATCAGAGAAGTGTATGGAACTATGATAATTACTTCAACTTGACTCTCACTGTTATGTGAATCATCAAACAACTATTTAGAATTTGAGTTTGGGTAAAAGGGAAAGAAAACGATAATTATTAGTCTAAAATTGATTTGATCATTTGAGACATAATTATTGGAGCTCGGTCGCATATAATAGACTGTTAAGACCTTTGCTTGATAAACTTGTCTGCACAAAAAATTGAAGACCTTATTATTTTTTCTTTTGGTTTGGAAAATTGAAGTTTTGACGGTTGGTTGTTCTTGAGCTAGATGCATCAGTTATCAAATAGTAGAAAGAGACAGATTATGAGGAGATCAATCGGTTGTGGTAATTGTTATTTCACAAAAAGTGTAAAGCAGCTTTGCTCGAATTTGCCTGATTTTTTGTATCCAGTTACGTTCTAATTATGCTGTTCTAGGTGGTTGGTGGTTGGTGGTTGTTGGTTTTGTTGATTTGCTGTTGATTGGGGATGGTAGAATGCAAAAGATGCGCTTTTTCTCACGAATGAGGTGTTCGGATTTGTTTAGTTTATGTTGATGGACCACATTGATGCTGGCAGCGTTCGGATTCTCTGTTCTGCGAGAATGTAGTTTTGGTATTGTGGTGATCGGTATTTGATTTAGGAGAATGTAGCTTTTTCTTTCAAGATTATAACCTCTTGGCAGCTTTGGTTTTTAAAATTGATCTTCTTTCAAGATTATAACCTCTTGACAGCTTTTTCTTTTGTTTAGCCTGTTTTATGGAAGTTCCTTTTTTTTTTTTCTCCCCCCAAGGCTTTAATTCATGAAGAATTTTTATTTTATTATTATTGAGCTCAAAAACATGATGGTTTGTCAATCTATGATAATAATAAAAATAGGGAACTAACTAAAGTTATAATATATATTTTGTGTTAAAATCTCTCTGTGTGCATGATAGCTGTTTATCAAATGTCTTATGATTATGGAAGGTGTGCATTGGATAATTTATTGCTGGATAGACTCTTTCATCTCTGAAATGTTGCACAAAACTGATGTAACCCCTTATGCATTGTTTTAATGTCCATAATTATTTTAGTTTCGACCTAAATTAATTATATGAATGTAACATATATTAATATTAGATGAAGTGGTGTGCGATTTATGATTTATGTACTTGACATGGATGATTTTTTAATGCACAAAAAAATAGAATCAGATATGTTCCAGTCGTGGAGCTCAAAGGTACAAGGTCAATATTCGGGACAAGAAACGCGTGGTTCATAAGATGTTGCGCTATTTCTCTATCATCCCGAGGTTGCAGCGATTGCATACAACCAAGAGCACTACTGATACGATGACTTGGCATGTCAATAATCGCAACTTTGAGGACGTGATGTCGCATCCCTCTGACAATGAAGCAAGGAAGCATTTGGACAGGGAGTTACCTTGGTTCTTTGCAGAACCTCGGTACGTTTAAAAAATTTTATTTGTTTCTATCTTGTTATTGTAAATTTCCTTAATATGCAATTTAGGGAGTAGTACTTAATATATCTATAAAATTGTAGATAAGAGACCGATGACAGATCCCATCCCAAGATGCCCTGCGAGAGGCAGAGGTGATTTCCATGAGATTGGTCTCGAGGATGACGTGGAGGATGTTTATATGGAGGAGGAGCCTTATCGGTCCTACCTTCTACTTTCAGACGTGTTCCTCGCACGACCATCTCTATATGTGAGACTCCTACGTCTATGTCACCAGCAGGTCCTCCAGACGGCATTCGTCGATCATATGCTCCACTAGGGGTTCCATGTCGCTCATCTGCTTCACCACTACACCCTCCCTCGGCTCCCTCATCAGCGTCTTCTCCTTCAGTTCCTTCTCCACATAGATCATCATCTCATTCATCTGCACGGTATGACTATGATGGTCGATATGATGGCGACGGTCGTCTTGGGCTTACCCTGGACCTCGATGGTCTTTGGTATGTATTTTGTGTTTTGAGTTTTTTTTCCAATTCAAATTTATTCTTAGTATTTATATATGTCATGCATTATGCTTTGAAAAATTGCTATTTTTTAGGTTTGACGATCACTCCTTGGTATCCCATGACACAGAGTCTTCTGAAAGCTGTTATTGTGGCCCTTAGACATATTGGACGGACATTCCGACATGAGTTAAGGACAAGATGTTTGTATTTTTTAGGGTAAGATTAAATAAAAGCTTCTTTGTATCTATTCAATTCTTTTTCCTTAATTTATGTAATTGTGATACAATTTTTTTATTTTTTTTTGCAGGACCTGCATTGTTGGAGGCACGAGATCAGTGCTATAGTGTATGATGCATGGAGGGAAAAGATGATCGACTATGTTAGGGACCACGTGTTCAGACAGAGGAGGGTTATTCTAAGGGATGAGAAGGTTCCCTCGATCGACGACGATACAGAGGGCTAGTTGAAGAAACTTTGGACGAAGGATCCTAAGTTCAAGACCCGATCAGAGCATGGTCAAAAAAATAGGAAGCATTCTGAGGCAAAGTATACCCAGGGATCGGTTGATTAATCCATTTCATCGCCTTGTTTTTTTTTTTTTTTTTTTTGAATGATTCTGTTTGCTTATTTTATTTATTCTTTTACAAGGAAAAAGAGTTGAAGAGGAAGCCGACAAGGATGGAGGTATTTGAAAACACACACGAAGAAGATCGCAGAGCCAGACGAGGTGGTTTGATGCGACGAGAGATCCAACGAGACGACGGTAACTTGACTTTGTTATTTATTAGATTATGGTCTTTTTCAATTTTTATGTTTTTGTTTTACTTAAACTAGTTGAATTTTTTTTTATTCAATCAAATATGAAATTATCATACTTTATCCATGTTTGTTTACAGGCTTAGTACTCCATATTGGAGAAGAAGATCATGGATCAGTTATTTGTGGAGAGGGAGCGCGGTACGGAGCTGACCAAGGAGGAGATCAGCGACGCACAAGTCAGGTGTAACTCCGAGCGGTCAGGTGCAAGAAGGGGCGCGTCTATGGACTTGCCTCGGTCAGCTCCCTGCTCTACTTGAAGGACTCATTGTTCTCGCATAGTAGGCCGTCTGTCGACAACAGTCGAGTCGTCGCACTAGAGGAGTCCAAGACGACCTTGGTTGTGAAGGTTGAGGCTTTTACGCAGGTGGTGGAACGCTTGGCACAATGGCTCACTCAGTGCGGTAGCAATTCGCTTGATCCACCTCCTCATCATCCCCGGGATCCATCATCACCACCAGGTGCAAGGGAGCAGACTAGCGTATTTTAGACACCCGTTGTGATAATTTTTGGATTTTAGGAAAGATGTTTATGTATGATGGAATGGTTATGTATTCTATATTGTTTATTCGGGTTGAATACGTTTGATGACTTCTTTATATTGGATGATGATTTGTCAGCCTAAAATATGTAGTTGGGTGCTTGGTGGTATGTATATAGCAGGTGAGGATGGATTTTTAGCAATTTTTTCCCCTATTTTTCAGGTTTGCGATCGAACTTGGTTTTCTCTCGCAAACCCTGCGTTCCAAGAAATAACAGAAATAAGCATTAGTGATAGCCTTTTAGTTTTCGTCATAAATTTGTGACAATTTTGTAGTAAAATCAGTGATAGAGCTGTCGTAAACTTGCGACAAATAAAATTCTGTCATTAAAACCACAGGAAAACATTTAGTGACTTAATATTTATTAGTCACAAATTTGCAACAGTGTTGTCGCAAATCTCATTTTGCCACTAAACAATTAACTACATGTAATTTGCGGGAGGGATAAAAAAGAATATGAAACTTGAAATTAAGGAAAGAATATGGGAGGAGGATCGTTTGGGTGTTTTTTTTTTTTTTTTTTTTTCAGCAACCATGCTGTTTACACATCCAAGGACGGAGAACTCACCATCAAATAAAACACGAAAAAAGATTTTATCTTTTGTTTTTTTGTGACCATTGAATTGTCGTGGTGTGGACTGTCAACAACAGGGATCCTGCTCCCATGAGCTTAATACTACCATTCGCACTTCAACCATAACACATATATGAAATATGAATATGAACTTCCTTCATCCCTAGTGCGGGGTGACGATCATAGCGATTATAAACTTATAAGTTAACACGAAGTAACCAGCTCATGAGACAGGACAACCATCTGACCATTATCTGCTTACCATAACTTTAATCATGACAAAAAAAGTACTAAAACAAACAAACAAACAAACAAACGAATACAGAGCAGCTAGTATTGTTGAAGCAAACTGCATCAGCAGCGGAATCACTTGTACACATTACCCACTCTAGCAAACAGGACAAACTCACATTGGTCCTCTCTGCTATCACTCACAATAATTTATTCTTCACTTATCACTTTGCCAAACACAAACGAAAACACACACACACAAATCAACACCTCAAGAAACCATAACCAAAATGTCACACACTAGTACCCATAAGGCATAAACTTTCTATCTTAATTAGGTGCAGAACTCACGGGCGACACCGAGCCTCGAGTTGGGCACGTCGAAAAGGACTCTATGATTCTGCTGTTGCATATTCGCGATAACGTTGAGCACGTTGTTAATGCCGTCGCCTGGTGATGCGGCCATTGCGATGCAGGAGATGCTGGTGGAGGAGCTGTGGATGATGAAGTTGTCCTGGGGGAGCGACATGTTCATGCCCCGGAACATGAAGGTTATGGTCGGTACTGCAATGGGGACCGAGTAGCATGTGTCGAATCCCCCTAGGGAGGAGACCGTCGCGTTGCCCATCCGTCGTCGGACCTCGGATCGGACTGCATTGTAGGCTGGCTGAACTAGCCGCGTGAACATCGTACCTGATCAGTGATCGTGGAACACCGAATGTCACTTTTCCGGAAATTATAATACAGCAGTGTGAAATAAGGGGATAAATTTTATGTTACCATAACCATAAGTATAGTTGCAATGTTAGACTTTTGTTGTTCTATAGTTATTGCAAAGCCTAATCAATGATTATGACTTAATGTCAAAATGGAATCCAACTCAAAATGTTAGAATGATCCATGTCTATCAAAAATATACTAGTAACTCTCATTGATTACTTACATCAATTTGGCTTATTGGTCCCCAATTTCACATGTTTCCTTATCTCATAAAATATGGAGTTTACGCGACGGTTGTACGGACTTGGGTCCTCTGTTATGGGCAAAGAACAACAAAGGTATTGTCGTCAAATACTAACCACCAAGGGTCCAAAAAAGAAGACAAAAAAGTGCACCTTTTTATGCACCGTCAAGAGTTTTTTTTGTCCATGGTAGGGGATTCTCAGGTTGTATTATCCAATGATAATTAATTTGATATTAAAATATCACAGAGATGTGAAAGCAAAGCACGTACTATGTGAATCATACTAGCGTAGAAGCATATTATTGTGGAGCACAACCTAGTCACTTGTACATTACACAATGGTAGGCACCCAACATATAGCAATGGTCCTTGAATAAATCATGAATATGTCTCAATAATGGAGCAACATTGTCCTTGTATTGATATAAGTAGTTTCAAGTGCTACTCCAGCTGCTTGCTTGTGCTTGAGCACGTTCCCCTCAGTGGAGATTTATGGAGTTATATATTTGGTCCAATATCTTAGAAGCAAAGCTGGCCATAGATTATGAGGCGTGGATTCTCAGTGGGGCTTTTTATGTATACAAATTGTACATGCTCATGCGTGTATATATCGACTTACTAATATCGAAGAGCCTCGACTGTAATGGGTAACGCGGACAATGTTAATGTGGTTTTGTGGCCTCGAAGAGCCTCGACTATAATGGTTTTCCATCCAAAACCTATAGTATAATTTTTCTTTAAAAAAGAGTTAATGTTAACTCAACTATGTAGACCTTTGTCCTTTTACACTCGTTTAAATTATTTTGTCTCCTAAATAAATTTGGTCGACTAATTGAACATAACATAAAAAAACCAAAAAAACAAAAAACATAAGCCTTACCTCAACGTACACTTTTATTCCCCAAAACACAGTAATTTCAACAGAAATTCAGGGGCCAAAACATGAATGATCAATGTCGTAAATTGAGTAAAGCACGTACCAGAATCGAAGATAGTCCCAGCACCAGTACTAGGGTCGAACTTCAAAGCACTGGCCGGAATGTCAACAACCCGTCGTCCGACTCTGATGCCGACGAGATCGACGTAATAAAACGACGATCTCCTCGGGTTCCTAAGCAAGGGCGTGAAGTTAATAGTCTTTGGCTGGGCGACAGGGCCGAGCCTGAGCGAGCCCGAGAAGTTGAGGGACTTATAGCTGGGCAAGCAATATGAGAAAGTGGACTGGTACAGGCTCTGTGTCTGTGACAGAAGCGATAATGGGCCGCGGCCCAGGCCCAGTAGGCCTTGCGGCGGGAGCGAGGTGCCGGTGGCTTTCTGGATGCAGCCGAAGGTGTAGCCAGAGATGGCGTCGGCGGCGAGGGTGATCGTGTCCTGGGATAGCATGGCTGACATGGTGGAAGTCCCGTATGTCATGTTGAATGTACATGATGTTCCACCGCATGTTGGGTTTGGTACCTTCAAGGTTAAGTACAGTTTAGTAGTTTTCACGTGATTTCGTATAGAGAAATTTAATACTATATATGACTGCATTTGGACAGTGTGGATCAGTGCATGATGAACCTATTCAGAGAATTTAACTATTTGAAAACGGTCTGTTATAATTATATAGTAGTAACTAAGATAACACTGGTTTTTGCGCATTGTGCATATGTCGAGATTAAATGAGTTGTTGCTTCGTTTTGTATACTTCTTTCATCAAACGAGAGCTTAATTTGGCACTAATCCATCAAGGCAATTAATTTCGCTGTAAGGTATGCCGAAATTGTCCCAACAAAATCACATAATTTCAGTTTAAAAATCCAAAAGCAAATAAACTCGGCACCTGAGCACACTGGCTGGCTTTGCATCCAACGCTCTTGAAGGAGGAAGACTTCCCCGCAGCAAAACCGCTAGCTCCGCCGCAGCCGACGCAGCCATCGCACGGCATCCAAGCAGCATCATTGCTACTATCCAAAGCCATAAACATCGTCTGTGGAGGAGTCCCAACCTTGACCCTAACAATGTAGTTCGTACTCTGGGTGATCTGTCGTCCCGAGGCAATTGGAACGATAGATCTTCCTGCGACGAGGCTCGTCAGGTACTCGAGCCTCGTACGGTCTTTGGACTCCATTAAGAGAATATCATCCTCCCATGACGGAGAGGACGAACGGAACGGGGAGCACGGGCTGTCGACGTGGAGGATCTCGAGGGTCAAGTCGCGGTCCGGTCGTCGCCGAAGGGGGCGGTCGCAGAGAGAAGTGGAGAGTGGGAGGAGGATGAGTAGGGAAAGGAGAGTGATGGGTTTCATGGCTTTTTTGGAGTTGGTATTTTGATGGGATTGTTGGGTGTGTCTCTCATTTAGACGCTAGAGATATAAATATTGAGAATCTTTTTCATTTTGTCTTTGTTAGATGAGACGGTTAGGCAACAATAGAGTGATACTGTAGGGCTATACAAAACTGATCTGAGTCGAGTAGCAACAAATTCGATCTCGAATCTTAATTTTTTATTTCGATTCGAACATCAGTCGATCTCGAACACTAATTAAAAGCTTGATTTCGAATCGAATTCGAATATGTCTCATCGAGTTTCGAACTATTCTAAAATTTATCAAATACCAAATTGAATCAAATTTGAGTCGAATCCAATCATTTATATCGATGTTACTCGGAAGTTCAAGTATTGCTTATAACTTAATGTTACTCATCATCATAAAAATCTACTAAAATACACACCAAACATTACAGAAACGTGTTAACCAACAAATAAAAATATTTTTCAAAAGAGAGAATCAGAGAAACAATAAACAAAAAATAAAAAACACATAAGAAAACAAGATCATATAATCATATTCAAGGATCTCCATCAAGTTGTTTACAAAATCAGTGAAACAAAAAATCTACTATATATAAGGTCATATTAGCAGCCTGTAAGCCTAGTAACTGTTACGAGTTATGACTCTTAACAAAATTATGAAAGTTAGAACAATTATTACATATATATGCATAATAGATATTATCAAACTTATGATCAATATTATAGTAAGAATCAATAAAAAACGCGATAAACCATATATAGTTTTAAGAACAAAAATACATTGGCAAACTCAATGCAATCACTGTTCAAGAACGCTCTTAACAGTTATATGATTGAAATTCTGTATTATCTTATGTAATATTTGTTAATTTATTGATTTTAATTGAACTGTTCGATAGAACCCGAACTCGGTCCTACTCGCGAACATATGAGCCGAACTCGAGTCCAACTCATCAAACCTCTCGAACCCGAAATCCTTGCAGAGTTCGACTCGACTAACGGATTCGAGTCGAGTCAAGTTGAAGTTGAACAGTTTGCGAACTGTTCGTTTCGAGTACAACCCTAAGTGATAGTGAAGTTACTATGGTGTAGTCATGAGGTTGGATGGTCAAGGAAAATCAAGACATCTATGATTAATGGTCACTGATCAAAATATAAGGGTTGGGTTGGCCATTTCTGCAAGTCGGGTTGGGCTAGCCCGATAATCGGTTCAAGGGTCGAACCCGATGGGTTTTTTATCTTAAGAGTTAATAGGCTGGCCCTCATCCAAAGAATTGGTCTCTAGTAAGAAATCATTTAATATGTAATCAGAATGATTCACTAAAATGTACACATGGTTATGGTTAGGGAAGCAAAAACATTTAGTTACTCGGTTCGGTTACGATGTTTAATCGTTTACTAGTCGATAAACAGATTAAATATCTTTTACTCAAATAATGGTGCTTGATTAACCGAATAACATTAATGATAGATTAACTGAATCTATCTTAGCCAAATATAACCAATTACGAAACTGCTATACATGACATCGATTTATGTAATTATTGACTTGCTTTCTACTGATAAATTTGTTAAGACTTATTGGAAGTCATTTTGAAACTGATTAATCACATATTCGTAGTATTTTCACTACTGATTAACAAAAATCAATTAAGAACTCGATTAATCTTTTTTAAAACCTATTAACCACACCGATTACTAAACATGCAATTATTATTTTGAAAATTAACCTAATATTAATTGTTTGTCACAGTTAGTGTTGAGTAGATCGTTTGCTGACCACTGCTTGATGTGACCGACCGGATGTTGTCTTGGTGTGATCGCCGCCTGCACACCAGAACTAAATAAATTGCGTTAGACGGGTGACCGAGGTTTCAATCTCGGACCCGTGTTTCGACGCTCAAGTCAGTCCCAAAAGTAGGTAGGTAAAGAATTGAATGAGAGGAGTAATGAATGAGGAGATACCTTTTTTGGGAAATAGGATTACTTATTGATAGGGTGTTTTTCCCCTTCGGTATGCTTTTCTTGATTGTTTTCTCTTTGAGCCTAATTCCTTCCTTTGGCCCAATCCCTTAGGTTTTGTTATTTTGAGGATTTTTTGGGTATGTATCCCCTTCTGAGCCTTCAGAACCGACCAGTCTGGTCGGACAAGAGGATAGAATTTGTTTTACTTTGTTTGTTGGGATAGAGCGGAGGACTGTTTGTCCACGATGGCGTTCTTTTATTAGGCCATTGATGAGGCCTGAATAGTTTAGGATGATCTGTTCGGTCGAACTTTTTTCAAGAGATCCACCCACTTTTGGGGTTAGTACGCCATTTAGCATTCCGAGGAATGTTTTGCCCTCCGTGTGTTGGTCTAGAGTTTATGTCCTGTTCTGTGCTTTTTCAAGATGCACTTTGCAGCTCGGGGCTCGATCTGAGGTCTTTTTCCCACTTTGGGTGTTTCTTGAAGATGGTTTGCCGTTCATGCCTCATTTTGAGGGCTTTTACCCTTTTCGCGTTTCTAATGAAGGCCAATTGCCATCAGTGCTTCGTCGTGAGGGCTTTGCATTGGAAGTTAACCAACTCAGGGTTAGCACTTTTCCATTTGGTGTCGACTGGATGCATGCCACCGTGACCGACCGAATGCATGGTATAACTCCATTTCTTTGATTTTCTGTCCTTTGTCCCCTTATCTTTCGCCTCATCTCACGTGTCATGTAGGGGACCTACTAGGTGATGTGGAAGAATCTAACGCATAGGAATCAGGGTTTGTTCGGGCGACATTTTTTCTCCTCTTCGGCTCCCCTATAAATAGGGGTCCCCTTGGAGCCCCACCCTTATCTTCTCCTTCGATTCATTCATGCCAGGGCGAAAACGAAGGCAAATATTTCCCCCTAGTTGGTTGGTCGATCGGTCTAACTTTCTCGCCACCACAGTTTTCTTTGTTTTTCCCTCGTACCCACCTCCTCCATTCCCAAGTAAGAATGTTGTTTAACTTAGGAAATTTTTTTTGATGTGGATATAGAAGATACTAGTCCTAGGTTAGCGGGTGTGCGGCTCGATAAGTCAGCCCTTGAAGGGTCGGTCGATCTTCCCCATATTCGGCTTCCCAGTCCATCGATGGGTGGAAAGGACCTTGACCTAGTTAGGAGTATCTTGGGTCAAATCCCACACCCAGAGGGGGTTGAGGTGATCGATCCTAAGGAGTCGCGAGGGGTCGGACTCGGACGAAGACTAACCGGAGGGCTCATCTAGGCAGGCTGAGACTAGCAGACCGGACAAAGACTCTTTGATCGATAATGAGAGTGAGAACGATGGTAAGAAGAAAAGAAAGAGAAAGAGAGCGATGTGTGAGACATGTCTCTATTGTCATGATATACACCGGGATGACTCCCTCTATATTTTCGCCAAACTTCATTCTCTAATTCTGGGCTTCTATGTCGGCGCCCGAGATCTAGGCATCGATGGAGGGACAACTGGTCCAAGCTTGTTCTTTAAGTTTTTCATTATCTCCCTTAAGGGAGGATGATACTATCTAGCCGCCCAGGCGCATTGTGTCTTGCTAACGAGATTAAGGGAGAACTACAAGTTTTAGCATGACCAGTGATTCTATGTGTGTCGTCCCCGGTCGGCCAAGTTTGAATTCATGACTCGCTGACGATTGGGGATATGACTGGAACATCTTCAACAGAAGTTGAGCTTTCCTTGAATTGTTTTCTTTTTGGGTTTAATTCCTCCCTTGGGTCTAATCCTTTAGATTTTGCCACTTTGGGAATTTTTTGGATGACCATCATTAATCATTTGGTTATGGTTTGGCCCGTCTTAACTTAAATTGAACCAATTAACACCCATGCTGAAGCCCCTTTCATATAGGGATTGAACATAACACTTGAAATCTTTTATATTGTAGAATCAACACGAAAATTATAAGGAATTCAGTAACAAACCATAGAATTCATACACCAAGAGAGACAATAATTCATTATACCATCGTCTCATCAGAGAGCTCTCGTTCACAATCTATAGAGAAAATAAGAAAAATGATTGAATAGAGAAGTATATAGTTGGAACAAAGTTCCTATAATACACGACAACGGTAACAACCCAAACAACCCAAACAACCCTAACCCTTCTGATTAATAAGTCAACAAAACAAACCCATGATCAGCAACTGGCTCATCCCCCACAAGTTCGAATACCCAACAAGAAATATGCACCTTGCAACTAATCAACCATAAGGTACAACATAAGTTGATCATACAATCATAAAGCAACATATTCCTCAAACCCTCAATGGATTCCTTATAACTTACATAACATCGATAAGGCATCATATTCCTTATAACCCTTCTTAAAATCCTCCTTTGTTTTTACACTAATATCGATAATATTATGATGATAACTTAGGTTGAGGTTGTGATTATTATACCATAATAACTCACATATGACATAAAGTGATCCAATATGAGTATTAAGGTCCTCACATGAATAAATAGGAAAATAATCTAAGCTACCTAATTCATTCACATGGATTGAAAATATACCTCATAATACATCAAATGAGTTCAATTAATGTATAAACGAATAAGACATACTTAATCTAGATCATGCATCAAATGAGTTCAATACATTAACCTAAATAAGTTTGATTTCACATTAATCATAATTAGTTATGATTAATCTCACAATTGAAAGCACGACATTAAATAGGTGATCAAACTACGTAAAATCATAATCTTAAGAATTAAATAAATTTCATATTAATCACTAACATGAATCATATATTAAGCTCATTACTCATCTCATACTCAAATCCATGGATTCATTCACATGTCCTAACTAATAAAACTACTCACTAAACAAAAAGAAAGACATGAACATCAGTGAAATGAATAACAATAAGCATAGTAAATTGAATGAAATAATCAATATAAATCTAAGCAAATGTGCGAAGATGTCTCTGCGTGGACAACAACGTCTCTGGAAATAAAAGTGCAAATGTAGAACCACGGACGAGAATCCGACAACGAACAAGACGAACCTAGATTTAACCTAATTGAAATTGGGAAACAAGAAGAATGAGTTTTTCTGACCTAAACTGATCTTCTACGCTCCTTTTCTGATGAGAAATAGAGGGTTTAAATAGGAAAAGGAATAACATTCAAACACCAAAAAATTCAGAACAAAAACATAATTTTCATCGAGCAAAGTTCATGGGCGTAAAAATTTCACGGGCTACAAGGCCTGAAAATGCCACTTTTCAAACTTCAATTTTCCACTCCAAATACTTTTTTATCCTTTTATATGCTTATGCTCAGCTCCAAATCATAATATTCATCCAAAAATACACAAAAATATCTTTATACCACATGAAATACATATGCAACACTTTTTCTCGATCCATCTTAAATAATCATTCACTAAAATTTGTACCCAAAAGCTAAAAATAAAGAAAAAAACAAAAACTGAACGAAGAATACCAAACAAACCAAAGCAAAACTAAAAGACACAAATAACTAAGGAAAACATACTTAAAAATGTATTCAACAAATGTTCACTATCCCTTCTACAGTTGGGATTATAGAAATTGTGAGATGCATTTGATTTAGGAGCTTTTGTAATGTAATGCCTTTATTTGCAACCAATTGGAGTTGTTATTCAACTAGGTGATGGGCCCTTAGCGTATCCCGTGGATGTTGTCGCAGATGTACAATTTTCTGACTATATTACATACATCATAAAGTATTCATGGGCGATTTCTCAGATTGTTTGGCCAAGACAATAGGCTTTTAGAAAATAGTGATAGAAAAAATAGATCTAGGGAAGTCACTAATGCAATAGAGGTTTAGACTCAAAGTGTTAGGAATGTGCAAACCCTCCAATTATATAGAAATTGATGAACAAAACTTTAGAGTATGACATGTTCATGAAAAATTACTTTGGTTGAGTGACGAGTGTGAAAATACTCATGTTTTATTTATGTTAAACCTTTTGTTTGTCGCATTATAGTCATTTATTTTGTGTTTTTAGTTTAGTTTTAATTTTGGAGAGTTGGTACTGTTGTTTGCATGTTTTTATTATAGATTTGATCACGAGAAGCGACTTTTGGTGATTCATGAAGATGGATGGAAAAGGCTTAAGGATGATCTTGATTAATTGTGATGATTTGACGATCTTTGAAGATGATTTTGATGATTTCTGGTGATGTTCACATGCATTTGATGCTGACATTGATGTTCAAAGACGTGTGGAGCTGTTTTGGAGCTAAACCGACGCGTTTGAGGCTATTTTGAGATTGGATGAATCACAAAAGTTAAACAACGCAGAGTTGATGATTCTAGGCCATTTTTAAGGTACATACGATGTCATTTGAAGTGTTTTATGATGATATAAGGGCTACATAAGATATACCATTGATCGAGATGAAGTTCCATGTAAAAAAATGATGTTTTCGGCTGTTTCAAGGTTGGTCACGACCATGACCAATGCAAAAAATTTTCCAAAAGCTGTTTTCACGATGGTCATGATCGTGACGTCCCCTGTCATTTTTAAGTAGATTTTGGACGAGATTTTAAGTAGATTTCATATGATTTTGACGGCTGTTTTCACAATGGTCATGATCGTGACACGACTGATCCAAAGATATTCACATGATTTCGACGAGATTTTAAGTAGACTTTCTAGGCGTTTTAGTTTTTGTATAAATATAGACCTTTTGTGTTCATTTTAGCATAGATTTCGACCGTCTTTGATGACAAAACTCTTTAGATTAGTTCACTTTTCATACTTTCCTTCGTTGCTTTGGATTGGATCTTGGTGTTTGGCCTTTCGATTGCTGGATATAACTACAGATCTTATTCATTGGACATCGGATCTTCGTTTATCATGGCTGTATTGTCTTCTATTCTTTCAATGATTATGATTGCTATGATTTTCATGATTATGGTTGAGTAGTTGATTTGTAGATATTGATTGATATAGTTTGAGTTAAAGGATCATGAGATGCTATTGAAGCTTATATAATCAGATTTGTATGATGATGAATATTGTTAAAGATCGAACTTTTATCATAGTTGATGCATGATTTAATTAGATTGGTCACCTGGATGACTTTATACATTAACTATATCATGATTTATTTATGATTTCTTCTAAATCGATCACTTAGATGTTATTATAGGTTGATCTGACTAATGATTCAAAGTATTTTTGGTCATGTTAAGTAGCAACTAACCGGATTGTAGACCAAACTATCTTACTATAATCTTGTTAGGATCTTTGACATGTGAATGAGTAAACCAAGCTATCTTGCTATTAATTCATGTTTGGTATGTTCTCATGTTTTGATTCAATTTATTTATTTCTAATATATACATACGTTATGGTTGTTAGAGATAAGTAGATTAGATTAATTATACGTGCGTTGCGGTAATTGACAATCGAGTGAACGTGATATAGAAGACCTTTATGTCACGAGCAAACCATTGTGAATGACAAAACAACTTAATTATCATCCATGATTGATCCTTGAAGAAAGAACGAAATTAATCTATTCCTATATCTTTTAATTAATTAGAAAACACCCGTATCTATTCCTTTGCGTAATAATTAGTTTTAGTAGTATAAGTAGTCTTTAATTCTTTAAGTTTACAAACCCCCCAATCTTAATTTTCATAATTATAATAGTACTTTGACTAAAAATAGAATAAATAATATTGCGACTATCCCTATGGGTTCGACCCTTACTTCCACCACTGCATTAATTCCAATATTTTTAGTGTAAGTGAGTGTATATAAATTCTAATTTGACGTGGGTGTAACAACATGTATCATTGAGAACTAGGATAGTTAGTTGCAGTCTATGATGCATGCAGTAGAGCAGCAGACAATCATAGTTGGAGGGCCAATGAGGATCACCTGGATGCAGACTACGTTAGTAGGTTCTAGATAAATCATTGGAATGAACATGGATAGTAAAAGAACACAAATCTATCAAGATATAGGATCGAAGTCTCAAGATCAAGGCCAAATCACAATGCAACAGACTGGATACAACAGAGCTAGCTTGTAGCAAAGGCTGAAGCGCAGTAGACTGGGGATGCAGCAGAGTTACTTGGTGATTGGATAAGGATATGGAAAATGATCATATCGAAGATTTGAGGTTTAAAAATTTATACGAGGTTGAAGGCTATTATGAGGGAACCTGTCAACATCAATAAGGATCAGTACAGGGGACAAACAAATAGCTGTCAACATCATACTGTACAGTCACGGGTTCTAATCCTCTGAGCCCTATAAAAGGGGATTGTTTCCACTCTGACAAGATTGACGTTGATTATGAGTTTCATTTGCAAGCTGAAAATACTCTCAAGTTGATTATGCAATTGTTCTCAAGAGCTGAGTTGTAGATTTGAAGAAAAGAGTTCACTAGTCTACCTCAAGAACACATTCCTACTGCAAAGTCATCAATTGATCAATACAAACTTTGAAGTTCTTGCCTTAACAAGTTGTAAACTTGTAAATGGTTTTTTTTTAAAGCCAAAACGAAGAGATAATGAACTCGCCTCTTGGCTTGACTACACTTGTCACCAAGAAAAAACTGGACTAAGCCTCTATTGATCATTTGAAAACGATTATCTGAACCAGTATAAATCATTGTGTTCGTTACTGCTTAATATTTCATACATTGGAACTATTAGAATAAGACTTGGACAAAGAGACAAATTCCAAAGGCTTCAAGTCTCAGCTGCAGACTAGTTTCGTAAGTCTACTGTAGACCTAGGGCATATTAGCCAAGACAAGTCTGTAGACGGCCAGCAAAAAAATTTTTAAGTAGCCTATTCCCCCCTCTAGGCATACTAGCCATGACAAGACAAGCCTTTTCTATCTAAGAGAAGCTAAATGTTATACTATCAACATAGCAGCAAGAAAAAGCAACAGAGCTTAGTACAGAATAAAAATTTTGTGCACAGTGATAGAGTTATACAGGTTGTCTATCTCAGGTCGTTTTCAAGAGACATTGGGGAGCTGGTTTTGGGGCAATTTCTGATTGCATGAAAGGTTGTGTTTATTTTGAAGAACAAAAGAGGCAACGACTAGTAAATGGACCCTATCTATAAATAGAAGATGGTCGTAGAGTTTGAAGTGGTTAGTGATCTGGAGGAGTACACTTAAGTGAGAAATTTTTTGAAAAGCAAATCAAGCAAGCTAAAAGCCAATGCTGCATCAAATCATGAGAGCCTCACAAATACTTGAAGGAGGGGAGGCTAATTGATTTGAGAAGGAGATCAGGAGATCTCAAAGAAACCTCTTCAAGGAAGGTGTCCAGTGTAAAAGACTGCACCAATTGTGTACTCTGTAAGAACAGTTAATGAAAAACTAAAAAACCATACATAATGAAATATCTCTTGATTTGTTTACACTAGCCATCAAAAGAAAGAGTGGACTTATACTTAAAAGTTCATATGAACTCTACTTCTAGAACAAATATAAATCTGTATGTTCTTTACATTCCTTGCCTGTCTTGTATTGTTGATCTGATTAGAGATCTTGGAAAACACAGAAAGAAAAGTGAAGTTCAGTAAAACCAAGAGGTTACGAATCCTACATAGCCAAAGGCGTATTCACTCTATTGACTCAGCAAAACTAATCAAGTTAGCACTATAGAGTTCAAGAAACAAGTTTATTGCTTAGAAATTTTTTAAGTAGTCTATTCAACTCCTCCTTCGAGGTTCACCTTGATATACCAGAACTTTCAATTGGTATAAGAGCATATTTCTTTAGGCTTAACAAATTTGAAGAGAAAGGTCCAGAATCTAGGCATCTTTTTGTGTGATCTTTGCTTGCAAAGATGTTACTGATAATTTCTGTGAGAATGATACACCTGGGTACACATATTAGTCCTCCACTATGTACTACTGATAAATTCCGCCACTCGAACAAGAGAATCTCTTTTGACAACAAAGCAATAAGCCCTCTATTAGTCATTGGAGCCGATAATTTTTGAGACTATCATCAACAACAAAATAGCTCAAGAACTACGACTAGTCTTAATTAATATTTTCTAAAGAGGAGGCAAGTTTTAAGAGGAGATCACGCAGTTTAAGATTTTTATGACACCCATAGGAAATAGGGATTTCCGAGCATGGTGGAGTCGATTCAGGCAGGAAAGTCACTACCAAACCTTCCCCCGACTGATAAGACGATGACACAGTTTTGGGTATTGAAGTACATGTCGTTAAGTGCTTCAAATTAACCCCCTTAAAATGTAATAGTGGTAAGTAGGAATTGTTCCCACGAAGAGAGCTGGAATGAAAAATAGAACCAATAAATATAAATATTCCTAATTTCAATTAAGCTTAATTAAGCTCAATTGAAGAACTAAACAAAATAGAATGTTAAAGACTAAAGATAATTGAACCTTAGAAAGGATCACATGCGATTATTCATAACTAATGGATTTAATCATGGACAATTTTACATAAACTTGTGAACAATTCTATATGAATCGAGTTCTAGGATACTCTAGGCATGCAATTTTTTTTTATAACCTAATGTGGTCCAATGAGAGCATTAGGACTTTGTCAAGAATAGATATCCTAGGCAATTCACAAGAGTGAAAATTAATCCTAATCATCTAGCCCTTGAATTATGCTTATATTCTCCTTAAGATATAATATCTCAATGAAAAAGGTAATTAACATATAACCCTAAGTTGTGACGTTTCTCCTAGTTTGAATGAATATTAACAGAGATCAATAATCCATTTAGTCTAGCTTGCTACTAACATGATCAAAAGAGTTCAATCATTGCAGTAGTGATACATAACCAACCCTAGCTGCGCATTCTAGGATATAATCGTGAGACACATGAGATTAATACAAGAACCATTCACAATCCACATATTCTTTATTCACTTTCATAAAATCAGAACCATCTCATGAATCCATGGTCATGACATCATTCACATGATCCTCACTATTCTCCCTACTCAATCATGATTGAATCCACATAATCAAAGCAAGAGAAGTGAATGATCAAACCCATCATCAAAAGAGTTCAATAACGAATCCAAACTCTCCTATCTATATCCTCGATCACGACATGAACAATCACAACCTTGATCGACGAACGAGAAACATGATTTTGAAATTACTACTATAGAAACGAAGATCGAAAGATTGTTATTGAGATCTAAAACCTAAAAAAAAAAAAAAAAAAACCGTTTAGCTCTATTCACGCTGAGTTTTATCATGTTTTCTTGTATCGTTTCAACGTCTTTACATCCATAATTGTATTGATTTTGGCACCCTAATTGCTATATTTGTGAGCTTTGATACCTTGGTGTGATTTGTAGGAGGAAATAAGCAATAAGACGGTCAAAAGACGTTGGAAACGGAGCGTGATCGAGCAAAGATAAAGCGGGACAAAAGAGGCGAAGTGTTGGGTTCAGGGTAACACTCAAAGCCCCCGGGCGAAGCATTATCTCAGGCCCCAGTGCCATTCATTGAGAGGACACTGCTTCAGGATAAACACTGAAGCGCTCGGGCGTAACCTCATGTTACGCCCAAGCACGATACCCAAAGCGCAGCAGGGCCTGTTCAGTGAAAGAATCAAAATGCCCGGGCATCGTATATGGCCATATCGTAAGATCGGTTAATGCTTGATTTCTTGGTGTTCAAAGAAACGAAATTATGCTGTCTTATCCACTGCTGAAGATGAATACATCGTAGCTGGTTTGTGTTGTGCTCAAATTTGGCTTAAATAGCAGTTGAATTATTTTGGAGTCAAGTGTGATTGTGTACCTATTTTCTTAGGGATCACTATGAAAAGGGAAATATTGAGTTAGAATATTGTGAAATAGAAAACCAACTATCAGACATTTTCACTAAACCCCTTGGAAGAGGTAGCTTTGAAAAACTTAGACATGAATTAGGGATGATAAAGCTTGATTAAGAGAAAATCTTTTTCATACCCTGGATATCATTACTTTTTGGTGAAAGGCATATTTGTTTGAGACTTCGGGGGACCTAGAAGCCAGATTAGGTTATACTTTTCATGTGTTATATGCTGGCATGTTCATATCCTAATTATGTATGAAATCCATGATTAAATACTGGTTATGATTTTGCTGTTGAGATTGTTATGATGGGAAAAGTTTTATTATTTTGTAATCTCCACAAAAGAGCCAAATTCCATAATTAACCATCCCAAATATTATCCAACTCCACTCACCTAGACTCTAGCCCACTCATCGAGATTTAAGCCCAAACAGATGACATGCGTGCTTCAACTTCCCAAAAACCCTCTGCATGCCATCATAACTTCCTACTAACCCATCTCCTTAAACCCCCTACTCCATACGTGAAAACTGATTCAAACACTCCATTAGCCCATCATCTTCACCTCGCCATAACTCAAATTCTGCCAAAATTCTGTCAACCAAACACCACAATCATTCCCATTATCATGGAAAAAACTCACGGTAAATCCCAACCTGAATCACAAAACATCGAACCAGGCAAACCCATACGTCAAAACAAACCCAAAGCATCCAAATCCTCCACAGACTAAATCGATCGCAACACTTCCAAAGATACAATTGAACCCAAAACCAAAATGTCCAAAGATCGAGCACATCCAAAATCGAAATAACCAAAGAAACCCAAAGCTGTGAAAGCTACACCCTTCAGTGTCTATGAACAAGTTGAACAGAAGGAACAAGATCAGCTACATGTCAATCAAATTGAAGCATCGAATCAGCATGCAGATCCAGTTCCTCCAATTCAACCAGTTACAGAGAAAAAGGGTAAGAAGAAGGTCTCAGGGCACGTTGTTGAGGAAGAAGGAGATGTTGAGGGTGAAGGGTCAGATACTAAAACTGGGATTGATGGTAGTGACGAAGGTGACAAAGATGCTATGGACGAGAGGGATCAGGAAGAAGAGAGAGAGAGTCTGAGATTCCCTCAAATCCCAAAACCCTACATCCATAGGGTAAGAGGGATCAATGATGACAAAAGCAGTAGTTAATAAGGGAGAAAAAGGAAAGAAAAAGAAGCTTGTGAAGAAGGGAGACAAGAGTAGTGCAACTGTTCAGGAGGAACAGACTATTGTTGATGAATTGGTTCAGGTCTATTAACTGCCTCCTGTGACTAGGAAAGATTTGCCTGGTCTTAATGCACTTGATTCTGCTTTGAGTGATGCGTAGGCTGTGATTGGCAAGTATGACGAGAAAGCCACTGTACAAAGCAAAGGAAAAAAGGCAGCACAGCCAAGAAAGAAAACCCCAGAAAGCAGATAGAGTCACAGGAACCACACCTTTCCTAAGACAAAGTTTATGATCAGCTCCACAAAGCAAGCTGGAAAGAGGAAACCAACCCCCATGGAACCAACTACTTAGAAGAAAAAGAAGCTGCTGGATATGGAATCTGAGTCAAGTGATGACTCTGAGATAGAACAAGAGGAGATGGAGTCAGAGAATGAAACAGAAGAAGAGGATATAGAGGAGATGACCACAGATAGTGAGGATGAAGGGAAGAAGAGCGAAAAAACAGTGATCGAAGAACTAGCTCTCTCTCACTTCGAGGAATCAGAGTCAGAGGAGTTAGAAACAGAGAACTCTGATGATGGTGATGATGAGAAAGGGAAGATAAAAGAGATTGCACAAGGAAAGAAGTCGACTGCTGCTGAGGAAGTAGAATTATAAGGGGATGATGATGGTGAACCAGATGAAGATGATGAATCTGATTAGGAAGAGAATCAGGCGGATATTGAATCTGAGGCTGAAGTAGAGGAGGTTCTAGCTCCTAAAGCGGAAAAGAAGGCTGAGAAAGCAAAAGGCAAGGAAGCTGAACAAGAGGAGGAGCCAGAAAAAAGGGAAATTTTAGTGCAATCGCTACAAGGGCTATTCCACCTGGGAATATTGTTAAAGCTCGGTGGCTGAGTAGGAATGATCTGGAATGGCTAAATACTACTATTGAACAGTAGCAGTGACTAGAGCATTTTTGAGTTTGATAATCGGATCCATCCTGTTGCAGTCACAGAGCGTTATACTCATCTTTCAAAACTAAAGCTGGAAGAGGATCGATTCGTGCTGAGGAGTCAGGTCAATGGATGGGAAATGGTTCTGACTGAGGATATTATAGCTATTCACTTAGCTATTCCAGCCACTGGATTTGGAGACTACGGAAAAGGTGGTTTGCCAAGAATTTCCAAGTTCGACCCTAATGTTCTTCAAGAAATTCAGCAACCATAATGCACTCAAGGAAGCAACATCAGTTCATATTAATACTGTGACTGATGAGGACATGTTGCTTTTTTCGTTGATGGTCAAAGACATCCTTCCAAGGTTATCAAGGAAGAATGAGGCCTATGGACTAGAACTGATACTCATGAAGCACATCAGCTGAAATAAAGAGGTAAACCTTGTAAGTGAAGAAGCATTGGAGCCATGCTTTACCCTATGGAATCTGGTTGTCAAAGATTCTAAAGAAAATGGGAGTTGTTAAGATGAAGGACAATGAGAAGCCATACAAAACAAGTAATTTTGATGATGGATATATGATTCTCATGGGATTCAGAAAAGTGAAGGGAGACTGGAAGAAAACTGGTTTTGGAAAGGGAGCTGGTTCAACACAAAGAGAAAAACAAGATAAGTGTGCTGACTGTGCCTAGTGGATCAAGGAGTTGACTGAGATGGAAGAGAAGGTAGCTGAGCAAGAAAAGATGATTACAGACCTGTGAGATGCGCTTGATTCTGCCTTACCCACTTTTAAACACATGGCCTTCTTCCAACCCTCCAAATGATCTGCCCATTTTCCTTGTTTTTTCTATCTTTGATTCCAGCCTATTGTTTGCTTAAGATCTCTCATGTGTGACTTTAAAAAAATGCTATGGTCTATAATATTTCATCTATGAATTTCTATTATGATGACTATATGTGTTATTTTATGCATTTACCTTGCTTTGGTGTCACTTTAAAGGAAGGTCGAGGGCAACTCATTTCTCAAGTAGTGTGCCCTAACCTTTTTGCTGATGCCAAAAGGGGAAAAGGAGATGATGGTCACATAGTTAGCTTTATGATGCCTAGGATTTGTCTATAGTTTTGCTTGCCTTCTTGTTTTCGATGTGTTTATGTGTGATTGTCTATAGTTTAAATTTTCTACTTTTGTGATATTTCTACTTAACTAACTCCCTTGTTATGTGATAAATCAGGATTGTGTCTAAAATAGGTTGAAAAGGAGGAAATTTTGAGCTTGAAGGCATATTTCTTATCTCACATGATCCTGTGCTTATCTTGTATGAGTTTTTCTTTGTGATCATGTTATTCTTAGCATCTAGTACAGGTTTTATGGTAAAGATCAAGAGATGCTAAGGAAAGGTTGTGGACCTTCAAGTATGGTTAATTTTCTGAACCGACTCATTCAGAAGAACTCAGTCACGAAGGTATGAGTTGCTATATTCCCTAAAACTATCTCAATTCCTTTCTGTGATCATCAACTGTTTGTCATCATCAAAAAGGGAGAAATTATTGAACCTCATGAAGTTTTTATTGTAACAAACATTGGTATACTTATGATGCTTGAGTTTGTATGATGTGCAAGTGCAGGTAGTATAGATGCATTTGGAATTCAAAGCAGACTGCAAGGATGTTGATAAAGATAATGGTCAAGGATTGTAACTTGAAGGCAACTCAGGATGATGCATACGAACTACAACATGGGAGCAGCAATACTGTCGAGTAATTTAATGTGTGTTGCAAACAGGTTGGCACTTGTTATTCTTTAAGTTAAGTTATGAGCACTTAGGACATTCGAGTCAACCTTATTCAAGTTTTTCTAATGAACCTAGTCTTGGTCAAGAACCAATTCATGGTAAAGTCATAATTTTGTAACGGAATCCTGAGTTTTTGGAAAATGTTTTAAAGGGGTATCTTTAGTTATTTTCATGATTATTTTCTGAAAATAAAATATCTTTTTTTATCTAGAAGTGTTTTTTTTTTACTAAACAAAGACTTGGGTTTTGAAACTCAGGTGCTGCCATGTTCTTAGGATTAGTGGGAGACTTGTTTTTTTTTACTGGCAGTTATTTTCTGATTTCACCATGATCCCCATGACGTCACCTCATGTTTTTCACCCATTAACTACTTAAGAAAAGAGTGAAGCATTCTAAAAAGGTTATCCAATCACGAGGATAAAATTATGAAGCGTTTCAAGCGATCTTGAAAATAGTTTTCAGTGATTCAAGAGGTTTGACGTTTCAAAATGATTAAGGTAAATTCGAACCTAGTTGTGCTCATGATTCTTCTATTGGAATGAAGGTATCATCTCTATAGCTTGAGTCGAAGCCTGTACTAATTGTTTCTGTCACAACATCACTCGAGGAGTGCTCTGTTGCTTAAAAGAACCGTGACCTAGGTTTGTATAGGTGTCTATAGTCACTAGGGGTGTCTGTATTGGAGTTTTCTTAGTCTATAGATAGACTTAGGTAAATAAACTTGTGATAGTGGGCACAAGTGGAGTTTTGCAGTAGGGTCTGCAAGCAAGGGAGCTGATAGATTATCATTTGCCACTACACTGGACATAACTGCTTGACCAAGTTGGGAACGAATGAGTATAAACTTTGGTGTTATTTACTTTCCGCACTGATCGTCATTTGCATAGTCACAAAACTGATCATAAAGGAACTAAATCCTCACATTGAACCGGTACTAAAACATTATAGTTTTTGACTTCAGAAGGATTGCTAAAATTCGAAATCCTCAACTCAACCCCCC
>JAOVYX010015242.1:0-28644 GCA_035668315.1 Drosera spatulata
ATCCCTATACGCTGAAATGTAAACATATAATCGTATTTCAAGCCAATTAAATGACTGTAATTGTCTAGTACCTTGTCGTCAACAAAGGCAGCCCAGAAGCGAGCGATGGCACGATCATAGGGATCCGAAGGGGCGATAGACGGACCATATGTCCAAACCTCGTCGATGTATTGGACTATGATAAGAGACTCACAGACGGGTCTGTCGCCATGGAGGAGAACAGGGACCTTTTTGTGAACAGGATTGGATTTGAGAAGTAGCTCACTCTTGACCCCTCCAGGATTCCCCTCCAGGAATTCATAGTCCACAGATTTCAGTTTCAGAGCGAATCTCGCTCTAAGCACATAGGGACTTGCCCATGTACCTAGCAGCTTCACATCTCCCTTTGCCATTTTGCACCAAAAGATTTCAAGAGAAGAATATGCCCAGTATTGGAATTGTTTGGTTGATGGTTTGATGAGTAAATGGCAAGAGGAGAGATGGCTATATATAGACTAGTGAGGCTTTTTGCGCAAGTTTCAACATCGATCGAATTGACCACACTATCTCCTAAAGGGGAAAAGACATATGGAAAAGAATTGTTAACTAATACAATGAGGTCAGCACATAGATCAGTCTCATGTAAATACTAGAGTATTCATGAAACATCATACTATGAATTTCCAGGGAAGACATGCTGACTCCCACAATCAGGCACTCCTATTCGGTCACAAATTCAAGCATACAAAAAAAGGAATTTAATTTGACGATAACCCATATAATCCCGTCAAATATAGGGTGTGGGAGGACGATTATAACATAACAAGTATCATTTGTTGGGTTCATGGGATAGATTACCAAGTTAATCTGGTGTGAGTGTGATATGATGACTATTGAGATATAAGTTGCAAAGAAAGGATGCTTATAAAGTATAAAATGGGAATGTACTTTTAAGAATATTGCAAAAAATAATAATACTCATACCCAAAAGAACAAAAAAACATGTCTTGATCAAGTCATTATCGTTCAGGTTTGGATTCATGCTAGAAAGCAGAATGCTCCGGTGATAAAAGCACTGCTAGCCTTGCCCTGAGCCGAAACTTGATGTGTCCATAAATTCAGGACCTGTCAATTTTGTAAGAAAGACAGTCGTGGATAAGTCGTAAAGAAAAAAACAGCACCAGAAATTAAAGTTATATATCACATGACTACAATTAAAGTATGAAATGGGAATGTACTTTTAAGAACATTGCCAAAACTAATAATACTTGGGCTCAGATCTTCCTCCTCCCTGTGGTTGTCATTGAGGAGATTGAAAGAAGATGCAGGATATTTCTTTGGACAGGGAATGCTGTTAATTCTCATAGATCTTTGGTGGCTTGGCTGGATGTTTGTAAGAAAAAGAAGGAAGGAGGTTTGGGTATTCGACAGGTGGGTAAGTGTAATGTTGCCACTCTTTTCAAGTGTATCTGGCTATAAAACGCCTCTGACGGCGTTTTGTCACACACGCATGTGCGCGTATGCGTGTCCATGTGTGCGTGTAAGCGTGCTCTTATAAACGCGCACAGATTGTGGATTAAGTGGGCTAATGAGTATTACTTGCAGCATATGAATGTGTGGATGGCTGAACAGAAGCAGGCGTCTGGTTGGATACGGTCTGCTTTGTTGAAAGCAAGGGATATTATGTTGGAGTTGAGCTTGCCTGAGCACATAAATGACTGGTTTAGTCATGGTTATTCTGTTAAGAAGGGCTATGAGGCAATTGCTCTGCAGTTTCCTGTCGTTCCTTGGAAAGACTTGGTGTGGAATAAGCATGTCCACCCAAGATTTGCTTTTATAGCTTGGCTAGTGCTGTTAAAGAAGATCTGAACCAGAAAGTGGTTGTTTGATGTCCTTTATGTTCTGCTGCACCAGAAGATGTAGAGCATCTTTTCTTTGGCTGTGTGTTTGCTAAGGAAGTCAGGGCAGGTCTCCTCTTGAAAACGAAGCTTAAATCGAAGGCTGAGAGTTGGGATCAGTGGTGGCAATGGAATGTTAAGATCAGTAAGTGCAAGAAAGGAGCAGCAGCTGTTAGGAGGATGATATTCGCAGTGCTGGTGGCTGAAGTTTGGAGAATTAGAAATGCGAGAGTTTTTAGTAATGAAACTATTGATGTACAAAAGACTGTAGATCGATTGTATAGGTTGATGCAACATTGACATACTCGAGATAGGGTATATGTATAGGGAGGTTGATTGATCAGATGGCTAGAGGCGTGAGATACAGTTCTGTAATAGCTTCCCGTTTTGTTTAATGAAAACAAACCTAATTCTTCCTCACACAAAAAACTAATAATACTCCTACCCAAAATAACCAAAAAATAATATTGATCAAGCCATTACCGTTAGGGTTTGGGTTCAAGCTTGAAAGCAGAAAGCTCGAGAGATAAAAGTACTGGTAAATGGTAGCCTTGCCCCGAGCCGAACCTTGATAACAATAACAAATTAAACCTTTATCCCATCAAGTGGGGTCGATTACATGAATACGACGACGCCATTTCAATCTGTCATGTACATCATCTTCTGTAAGATTATGATAAACTATATCATACTTCAAGATTTCTCTCATAATCTTTTTAGGTCTTCCTCGTCTTCAATTGACATGTGCTAACTCCCAAACTTCACGTTAACAGAAGTTGTGACTGGTCTGCGTTTCACATGACCATACCATCTTAATCGTGACTTCCTCATCTTATCTTCTATTAAAGACACACCCACTTTCTGTCTGATAATCGAGCCGAAACTTGATGTGTCTAAAATTTTAGGGCCTGCCAATTTTGTTGAAAGACAATCGTGGATGAGTCGTAAAAGATAAAAACAACAGTAGAAATTAAAGTTATGATCTAACACATATATGACGACATCATACCATCAAAGTTCCACTTTCCTGGTTCAACAACTCAACTGTGTCACAAGGGCACAATAGTATTAAGATTATCGAGGATAAGTTAAACCAAAGAGCTTGCTTTAATTGCATAGCAAAGATCAATCTGGTGGCTTCAGCTGATGGGATTGCACACAATCACTCAAATAGACTTATAATTGGGCTCAATAAAGGGTCAAGACTCGACTGGGAATATTCAATATCATGGACCATGGTTCGTCATGCTTTACAAATACATCGTTCAATCGATGTCATGCATTACAAAGTACAAAGACAAGAAGAAGAAGACACCAGAACTGACTAAAAAGCTCTTCGGATTTCGTTCAGCATTAAGTTCATTACTGCATTAGCTTCAGTACTAGTCTATAGCTTCTATGTTTTCTAGGCAGTTTCCAAATTTTTTGATTCCACAAGATTCCTTATAATGGCGGAGAACATTGCAACAAAATACGCGAATAATTCGTGTATTTTACAAAAAAAATCTGCAGATTTTG
This sequence comes from Drosera spatulata, assembly GCA_035668315.1. Taxonomy (NCBI): domain Eukaryota; kingdom Viridiplantae; phylum Streptophyta; class Magnoliopsida; order Caryophyllales; family Droseraceae; genus Drosera; species Drosera spatulata. The sequence goes on from JAOVYX010015242.1 coordinate 3,396, forward strand.
GATTAGCCGAATTGAAATCGTATTTTTCGTAAAATTCGTATATAATTCAGATTTTTCGTATAGTTCACGTATAATTCGGATTTTCCGTATAGTTCGTGTATAATTCGGATTTTTCGTATACTTCGTGTATAATTCGGATTTTTCCCGGATTTTTCGTAAAATACGAAAAAAAACCCAAAATTATTAAATGTAATCAAACTATCTTGAAACCTTCACGCAAAAATTAGGCCTTCTAAAAAACATCGATCCCTCCATTTTCCCTTTTGAAATCCGTATTAATCACGTATTTTGATTCTTTTCACGTATTATTCATCGTACCGTTCTCATGTCGAATTTATCCTTACGTTTTTTTTATCGATTTTTTTTTTCGTAATTTGTATTTGCCGAATTAAACCCGTCTCAGAATTTTTTTACTATGACGGAGAAGAACCTGGATCCTTTTTGAAGGCAGGGTAGTAGTGTGCTCGAGGAGGAGGAATGTTATACTAGCATATATGGTCATCCTTAAAAAGAAAGAAAAGAAACATAACAACATAATTCTGTCAAATACAGGATATTCATATATTAATATTGCGAGGGTAAGGTGCACACAATCTTACCCCTTTTATATATTTATACCATAGAGACTGTTTCCCGATTCCCTTAAAAGATGTTGAATCCTTGACCTCATGGTCAGAAGAATGAGTTGTTTATCACTGAGTTAACTTGTCTTGCTATATATGGTCATCCTTAGTATTTCAAACACCCCCTTCTCAAGTCAAGAACTGTCAAAGGAAGCAAGAAAAAAGGTTGTTTACCGTGTGGCTGCCGCTCGCAAACGAACCTGGAATTGAGGTTCTGTTAGGGGCAGCTGATGCGTATCTCTATCATTATGGGAACAGCAAAGGCAGAGACGATCCCTGCAACATTGGCAAAACAAGAAATCCGTTGAAAAATTGCGAGGGCTAATATCTCGGATGAAGTTGCTCTTGTGACCAGCGGCTTTGATATCAAACTTACCCATGTGCAAGCTTAGATGGCTTTTCCCGTGCCTCTATTCACCGAGAAATAGGCTTTGAGAAGCTGGAGGGTTTTTCCATTATCCAGTCTTTGGGTCCGTCATGAGTACAAACTCAAAGAATGAAAAAATATGGGGAAATTGAGCAACAAAATGAACCTCATGACATGGGAAAATAGCTAAAACGTACCTAATCCATTACCTCAGAAGCAAGGCACTTCTCGATTGTTTCATCGCATAGCTCCAAAGTCATTTCCATGTTGCCTTCATCAAAGTTCTTATCGAGGAAAAAGTCGTAAATTTCTTTATCTGGAACCAAGCCTTCTTTTCGCATCTCCTCAAAGAGCTCCTTTGCCTCCGTATACTTCTTCTTCTTAAGGAAACCTCGCAGAATGGCATTATAAGAACTGGCATTGAGCTTAAAACCTTTCTCAACCATCTCTTTATGCAAATACCATGCTTCTTTCATATTACGCCCTTTGCTATGCCCCTTGATCAATATATTATAGGTATTGCTGTCAGGCACCACCCCTGAAGTGCGCATCGCCTTGTAAACTGCAGTCGCAGCAGGCATATTGTTTCTGATACAATATTGCTTCAGAAGAGAATTATAAGTCGCAGAATTCGGCATAAAACCTTTATTCAACATCCATTCTAGTAGCCCCTTGCCATCTTGTATCATCCCCTTTAAAAAAAAAGCCATTCATCAGCACATTAAATGTGACAACCGTCGGCTGTATCCCTCTATCTAGCATCTCCCTCAGAAGATTGCAAGCTTTACCCATATCTCCACACTTACAATAAGCATCCATCAAGCTGGTATAGGTAACCACATCGGGATGAAGTCCAGCGACATCCAAGTCTTCCATAATCTTCACGGCCTGCTGAATGTTACCTGCTTTGCAAAGACCATTGATTAGCGCATTATACGTCCATATATTGAGCTCCAGTCCCTTGCTGCATGTTTCATGAAGAAGGTCATTTGCTGTTTTCACTTCTCCCTGCTTACAAAGGCCATCGGTTAGGGTAGTGTAAGTGACCACATTAGGAGTCAGCCCCAGTTTGATTTTCATTGTGCAGAGAAAAGGCCTTCACAAGCTCCCCTGCCTTGCAATAACCGTTAATAAGAGCTGTATATGCAACTTCATCAGGGGCTAGTTCTCTGTCAGTCATTTCTTGGAAAAGCTTGGCCGCTTCAATCGTCTGTCCACTCTGACAAAGCCCACATATAATTGCAGTATATGCGACAGAATCAGGTAGGATTCTTTCACTTTGCATCTCTTCAAAGAGCCTTATAGCCGCATCCACATTATTACTCTTGCAATAGCCGTCGATTAAAGTTGTATAGACAACTTTACCCGGCTGTATTTCCTTGCTAATCATTTCCCTCAAGACCTTCTCTGCTTCGGTCACATTAACGGTGTTGCACATAAGAGACAGTATGCCATTGTAGGTGAACTCATTTGGCTTCAATCCTTTAGCATTCATCTCTTCCAAGAGCCTCAAAACAGGGCGCAGCTCTCCAGCACAACAATATCCATCAGTAACTGTACTATAACTAACAACATCAGGCATACATCCCCTCGATTCCATTTGCACCAAAAGGTGGTGAGCTTCTCTCACCTTCCCTAGTCGACATAAAATGTGAATAATTATATTGTACGACCCACAATTCCATGGAACACCGGCTTCAAGGAATTCACGGAAGACCGATAACGAATCCTTCAGTCCTCCCTTGTCGCTTGAAAGATAAGAAAGTAATAAGCTGCAGGAATCAACAGATATAACCAACCCATAATTCAGCATCTTCGCAAAGAACTCCCTTGCCTCACTCAACATCCCAACTTCAACAAGAACTTCGAAGAATAAATCAAAGACATGGGGATCCGAACCCCAATCCTTATGAGTGTAAATCACCTGTCCACAAAACAAGAGTAGGCATGTGCAACATCCAAACCAGGCTTCATCCAAAAATCATAGATAAGACTACGCGCCATCTTATAATCCTTGGAAGCCACCGCAATCTGAATAACAATGCAGCGAGCTTGCAATGACAGCTCCCTATGCATAGACGCCCAATCGAAAAAACCCAACACAAGCTTATAATCACCCCAAATGTTCATAAGCACCCATACAAGATGATCCGCCCTTAACTTGCACTCGTACCGTCTCAAAACACAATACAATGATTCACTACGCCGTTCCTTAATGCTCATTGTGATATGCTGCACGAGTTCAGAGTTCACAACGCTGGGTTTCCTCGGTGTAAAACTTGGAAACGGCCTCACACTAGTAAAGTACCGCACACCCGGATGGCGCAAGAGCCAGTAACCTAACCCAGATAAGAACCGCCCTCCTCTCATCATCTCCGAACCCGATATCCATCAATCCAGATTCACAACTACTCAATCATCAAACAGAAAGGCAACAAACTCATCTCATTTAGGCGATTTCGACATGCCCCAAGGTGTTTGTGTTGATGTCTCACAGAGCAAAGTTCACCGTCCACTAAAATGACTTAATGGGCAATGATGAATTGTAGAATGAACTCAAACTGCATTGTTAATTTGGTCGGAAACCGGTTAGATTCTTCTAATTGGGAAAAAAATTGGAATCAGTTAGAGACGTCTTAAAATTTTACCTTTCAGTGAAGCGGCGGCGGGGAGAATTGCAGAGAAGAAGATGGCAACTGGCGATAGTGGTGGCGCTGACGCCGGAGAAGATTTTGGTTGGAGGATTTCTCAGGTAGACTTTGGAATGGGAACTGAAGAAGGCAAAAGCAAGAAAGCAACCCGACTTGGGACGACCAAAGTACATTAGATGTGTTACGTGCATGCGTGTGTGTGACTATGCAAGAAATATGCAAATTTATCAAAAAGTGATCATTATATGGTGATTTTAGGAGCTTAATTGTCGACAAACTGGAATAAAATCCCAATTGAAATTTTTACTTATGATTTAATATTTAATTAGTTTGAATATACATCTAGATATCTAAATAAAATAATGTATATATTTTAATTCCTAAAAACTGATAAATGTCATTAATGTTCTTTGTCAAATCATTGAGGGGTCTATTATTGTCACATAGTTTTCTCCCTGTTCTCCCGCGTCCGTCACCACTCATTCCATCATTCTTCAGCCACCATCATCACCTCAGTTCTCACCAAATTCGTCCATATGTTTTTTTATCAATTTTTATCAAATTAGTCCGCATCGATATGTTGTTTCTCATCAATTTCACTTGACCATTCTTGTGCTCCACCATCACGTTACTGATTTGCATGTATTTTTTTCAAACAACCATATCGACCACCACGATATCATCCAACAATCTCACATTTCACGACCTGTATCGAACTAATATAGGTAATTAGATTTCGTTTTCGTCAAAATTTGTTTTAAAAAAAAAAAAAAGACAGGATCGTTATTTTTGTTTGATGATGTCAAAAATCAATATCCATTTTTGAACTAAGAAATTTGTTTATGATGCCAGATCCGAAGAATGGAATTGTCGCAGGAGGATAGACCAACACCGATCGACGTGGAACTCATAGCTCTATACAGATTTGATGACAATTGTTATTCCATTGTCGTTCGGAGGTTGATGATACTCATGGATATTTTTTCAATTAATGAACAAGTGCAATCGAATAAATCCAATGATGGCTATATTGAGATACTTTGCACCTCAGATTAAATCTCACGTAACTCTCACTAGTGATAATGATGTGGCAAATATGTTTCACGTCTATGCGTGTGCTATCGCTGATGTCATCGAAATGGAAGCAAGTATGAGGTCTAGTCCATCTCCAAGAAGCCCATTCACCCCTACAGATACGAGGTAAGTTCGTGAATTACAATATACAGTTCACATTTCACAATCCGTTGTTCACAATGAATTATTTACATTTCACAAGAAGTAGTTTACATTAAACAATATGTAGTTCATGTCAAGCAATCTATAGTTCATGATGATATAAAAAATTCAGGTCATGTTTATGTGTAGATCAGGGGTGGACGAAAGTCCAGGTGTTGTAACGACACCAATCCTCGAGAGCAATTCCATGGAGGCATGGCGTGATTGCATCCAAGGTGTGGGTCAAGTTTTTTCGAGTATCGAAGAGTTTCATGCTGCTCTAAAAAATTATGTCATCGCTATACGAAGGAACTTCAAGTTTGTGAAAGACAATACCGAGAAGATTACTATTACTTGCACTAATGCGAATTGTAATTAATGTGTTTATGCGTCCAAATCGAAGCGAGATGGAGAGTTTGCTATCAGGAGGTGTAATCTCAATCACAGTTGTGAGATTGGCTTACAGAGTCGAGGGCATCCCCAAGCTAAGGCTATATGGGTGTCAAATCTCGTAAAGAGGAATTACGTCACACACCAAGCACACGTCCATGTACTATTGTAAATGAAGTCCAAGAAAAATATAGTGTTGAGCTGAAATATCACCTTGCATGGCGAGACAAGGAACATGCTTTGGAGGAGATTCATGGAAGGGCTAGATACTCTTTCGATCATTTACGCACATACTGTACAAATCTGAAGATAGCAAATCCAAAAAATTTTACGGAATATGAGGTCCATCCTGAGACAAAGCAATTTATTCGTCTATTTGCAGCCTTTCATGCGTCTTTGCTTATCTTTGTTAGAGGCTGTCGACCTGCTGTATTCATGAACTGGACATTCATCAAGCACAAATACCGTCGTTGTCTTTTGAGTGCAAATGGCTTAGATGCGGACAATGGTATGTTCCCTATTACGTTTGCTGTTGTTGGGGCGGAAAATAATGAGAATTGGGCATGGTTTTGCGATCGATTTGGAAAAGCTTTGATGCCTCTCAACGGAGGAGTGTGGCAAAGATATGTATTCATTTCTGACCGTCATAGCGGGCTGTTGAATGCCATTTCTCTATATTTTTCTGGTGCCCATCACTCGTATTGCTTAAGATATTGTAGTTAATATCGATATAGATTACAATTCATAATGGGTTACATTACAGTTCATTTATTTACACATAGTAATTCACATTGACTTTATCTGATTCTTCGTGTTAGTTTTTAACACAGTTCATATTGGCTGTCATTGTAGTTTATATTCTTTACATAACAGTTGATGCAGTTTTACATAATAATGTGCATCACACTTCATATTGGTTTTTTTACAGTTCATAGTAATGTGCATTACAGTTCATATTGGTTGAAATATAGTTCGTCATTGGTGTGATTACAGTTCATATTTGTTTGATTGCAGTGCATTTTGTTTATATGCAGGCCCTCATCAAATTCCCTTTTGTGAACAAGAAACATTATTTATCTGTCTTCAAAGTCGCGGCATATGGAATGACAATTGATGTATTCTACACTAACATCAATAAGATTATTAGAGTTATGGAACTTTCGAGGAGCTTCCTTGCCGAGTCACATCCAAAGTGCTTGGCCAACTCTCTTTTTCCTGATAAACGATGGGGTATTCTGACGAAGAACCTTGCAGAGAGCTTTAACAATTGGATTCGAGATGCACGTCACCTCCCGATCACGACAATGGTTGATCAAATCCGGATCCAAATAATGAGACTTATGTATGAAAGATGCGAGTCTCAACTGAAGGGTTCTTATGTGTTGTGTCCTGGACCACACAAAAAACTGATGACTACTTTTGAGGCAAGTCGTTCACTTAGGCTCCATCATGCAAGCGATATCAAATTCGAAATGATTGACAAAGATTCAACTCATGTTGTAGATATTCTTGAAAGAACATGCACTTGCAAGTAAATGGCAAGTGATTGGGATTCCGTGCAGATATGCTTGTGCAGCTATTGAAGCTAGGGGAGAACAATGCTTTCTGTATACTGATCTATATTTTACGGTGAAGATGTATCGAAATACTGATCTATATTTTACGGTGAAGATGTATCAATCCAATTACAAATCAACCCTAGCCATTTGTGCCATCTAATCTTATATAAATCAGAGCACCTGATGTTACTGCCCATCCCGGACGACGAAGACCCAGGAGAATTCCTTCGCAGGTTAACACGCGACAAGTGGCATGTAATAGGTACAAGTGACCTGGACACAATAGATGAACGTGTCAAAATCCTATCAAAGGAGAGTAGTTTGTAAGACTATGATTTGTAAGACCAATGTGATAAATCAGGACTATTATGGTTTGTGATACTATTTGTGGTCTGTAAGACTAAGATTTATAAGACTATTGGAAATTCATATCAGTTCATATTGTATTACGCTGCAGTTCCTGATAACGATAACCGCAGTTCATATGACATGTTTCTCAGTGCATATGAAAGTTCATATGGCAAATTTCCTTGAAAATTCATGTCAATTTATATTGTATTACGTTGCAGTTCATATGACATGTTTCTCAGTGCATATGAAAGTTCATATGGAAAAATTGAAAATTCATGTCAATTCATATTGTATTACTATACAGTTCATGATAACGATAACCGTAGTTCATATGACATGTTTCTTAATCCATATGAAAGTTCATATGGCAAATTTCCTTGGAAACTCATGTCAGTTTATATTATATTAAGCTGCAGTTCATATGACATGTTTCTCAGTGAATATGAAAGTTCATATGACAAAATTGGAAATACATGCCAGTTCATATTGTATTACTATCCAGTTCATGATAACAATAACCACAGTTCATATGACATGTTTCTCAGTGCGTATGACAGTTTGCACTATAAGCATATAAACTTACCATATTGCTTGATGTACAAGTATAAATACATCAGGACAGACATAATTGTGATCCTTATAATATTTTCTATCATTATAAATTAATACCTGGTTTGCACTTTCAAACTTTGATACAGTTTGTAATACCCGAAAATTTTGACAATTTAAAAATGAATATATAACGTTACGATTTTAAAATAATCATACTTAAAGGATATAGATTTAATCCAAGAAAATATTTGATTATAAAATCAAATATGACGATGTAATATTTAGGATAATTAAATGATCATTGCAACGATAAATATTACAAATAAATAACGTTATAACATTATAACGTTATAAATATTACACGATAGGACTATCGATTTAATCCCATAAATAATGGATTATGACTTGGGAGGTGATGCTTTCGTATATTGGATAAATCTATCGATGCAAATAAATTATTGATGAATTAATATTACGAAATTTAGATAAATAATAGACTGAACGAGACTTATCGTGAGAGAAAACGAGATATTTTCACATTTGGGCACACACTCCCACATTTCCTCCACTCTCCCGCCCTGTTCTTCCTATCACACCACCATTCCCATCACTGCCATCTTCCTCACATCACCACCATCAGCCTCCACCAGACACCATCGCCGCAGCCACCACCATCTTCGGCCACCTCTCCAGCCAACGCAGCCACCATCATCATTTTCATTTCATCACCACACCTTCACCGCCATCATCTTCATCACCATCACGACGCCCAATCAAAGACAAAGGACAGCAGCAGCCCGAGGGAAAGATCAACACCAGCAGCTCGATCAGTGGACATCAAAGGATCCGTTCGTGTGATCGTATGCATTAAGGATCATCATCAATCGAGGTAACCTAACTTGTCGAGTAGCTTTTTGATTCGTTCGTAAGCTTCATTAACATTCGTGCGTGTTTGGGATATGTTTTTGCTGTAAATGATGTGTGAAGAATTGAATGTATGCATTTTGGTGATAATTGAAGGATCCGTGAACGTCAGACGTGACTTTTCTGCAGGTTCTGGGCTGCAGAACCGTCGCGTCCGTGACCATCCTGGGTCACGCCCACGACGGGGGAAAATTTGACATTTTGGCATAACAGCACCGTCGTGTCCGCGACCATCCTGAGTCGTACCCGCGACAGGATCAGTCACGGCCGCGACGGCCTCCTGACCAAGAAATCGATCGACCTCGAGCGTCAAACCTTAAACCTAAATGCGTATTTGAGATATATAACCCATACTCATAGAAATATAGCATTAGACGTGCATATACAATCATGTCTGATATGTGGTGGGGTATTTAGGGTTGAAATGAACCATAACATACACCATTATATTATATATACCCTCTCGGGAAATAAATGAAAGCGACCTCTAAACGATAAATAAAAAGAAATCGGGATATGTAGAGCATAGTTACACTATCTGTGTGAACTAATGAAAAAGCGAACGAATAAAAAATATCGCATCTTTGAACTGATAAGGTCAACATTGGCATTCCTCTTGGATCCATTGGATCGTTGGTCGTTTTCCCTAAAATTATTGAGAAGGTCGAACATGGCGTTCCTTCTTTGATCACTGCAATCATTTGTTACTTTCTTGAATAGCCTTGGTGGCTTGGGTTTGAGTCATTGCACTCCAGTGTTATCCTCTGAGTCATCGTCATGGGTGAGAACTAGCTAGGGACCGATGGGCATCCCCCATCCTCTTTGCATGCATGCAGCTGCTTCGACGTCGTTGTGGCAGGACCACGGGTTGCTCTTTGCAGGGAGGCCCAAATCATCTCAATGTTGACATACGGTGCCTCATTGAATGCGCACAAGAGGTGCAAGGCGACGCACGAAGTAGGCAGGTGCAAAAATATAATCTATTGGATTGTCCGGCTGACGATTGACACTTTATCTCTGTACTCCGAGTCGGTCATATCCTTGGAGTTGTCGCTTTTGAGTCAAGTCATGAACCCTAACTAAATGCAAAAGAAAGGATGACTCTTAAAAGCGATACGAAGCCATATAAAGCAATGTAAAATGATGTTGTTTGATATGTCGCCCATATTTTCCTATCGTATTATAAAAATGTTTTAGGGACTTTCGACGGTCGCCATAACCGTTAGCGGAAGTTCCATGTACTTGGGATTCATACACCTTAGGTTGCTGAGCTTTGTTAGCTCACGGTTATTTATTTCAATTGCAGGTATGCCCCCAACAGCACCTGGAGGCTCTTAATGTGAGCTTGCATGCATATAGATGATCTCACGTATTTTCGGATGTATTAGCAGATCAGTGGATCTATTTTGTTTAATGTAATATTCGGTCTGGATAGTTTTGCACCAATATTATAACTAAAACAGGTATTCGAAATTATAAGTCATGCATGTGATTGCTGTTTACAGTTCCTTGACTTTTATACCCTTAAACCCATTCGGTTATTTGGTCTTGTCATGGACTGGGTCCGTGACGGCATAACACCCACGTGTCACCCAGTACGGAATGTCGGGGCGTTACACGGTTCATATTGCTAGTTTTATTGTTCATCGCCATAAATTCGTTGTGCACGATTAGCTATTCGAACAATTCATGTGTCAAATTTTGTTGTACAAATTAAACAATTTAAATGATAGAGGGTCAAATGATATGTTGTTACGATAATTTCAACAAATATTATATGAATGAGTATACATGAACCATATTTGTTGGTTATGTTTGATCATAATCGATAAAGCTTGTTAACATACACTTTGAAATAAATCATATGTAAGCAATAGAGGTTAGATGAACCGTGAGCTTTCTTCAATATATAGTACTATACTTTCAACAGTTAAAATACCATGCTAAGTACTTCAACTTCGTTACAAAATGAAAACAAATCACAATAATTTACCTTTGGTTAGATAGCTTAAACCAACAATACTAATTGTAATACCCGAGAATTTTGAGAATTTAGAAATGAATATATAATGTTATGATTTTTAAAATAAATCATGCCTAAAGGTTATATATTTAAATCCAAAAAAATATTTGATTATTAAATCAAATATGACGATGGAATATTTGGGATGATTGGTTGAACGCGCCAATAAACATCACGAACGAATAACGTTACACCGTTATAACGTTATAAACGTTGCGCGTTAGGGCTAGCGATTGTAATCCCAGAAATAATGAATTATGACTCGGGAGGTCATATTTTCGTATATGGGATAAATCTATCGATGTAAATAAATTATCGATGGATTAATATTGCGAAATTTGGGTAAATAGTGGACTGAACGAGACGTATCGTGGGACGACACGGGGTATTTCCCATGCACCCACCTCCACTTCTCCCACTCCTTCCACTCTTCCTCTCCATTCCCGCCTACTCCCACCATCATTCTCCCTGCCACCATAATCTTCCATCATCTCATCATCACAATCACACACCGCTCAACATCATCATCACTTTCTTCGTCTCATCAACACGATCACGCCACCATCACGCTCCAACTCGAGCATCATCATTGACGTCGTCGTCTGCAGGCAGCAACAATGGCAAGGAGACAGATAACAGCAGCAGGAAGCCGAGGGACGATAACCACATCGAAGAAATCAAACATTAATCAATCGAGGTAACCTCACTCGTCTGAGACGCCTCTTTTATTCGTTGACACGATTCAAACACGTCTGTGTATGTGTGGGATGTGTTTATACTGTGTTTGATGTGTATACAATGGTCTGGATGCGTTGTGGTGTGAATTGAGGGATCCGTGGTGTCGGACAGAGAGTTTCCCTACAGGTTCTGGGCAGTGGAACAGTCGCGGCCGCGACATCCTGGGTCCCGCCCGCGACGGAGGAAAAATCTGGCATTTTCCTGCACAGGACGTCGCGCCAGCGATGGCCTTCTGGCCAAGAAAAATATTTCGTGCTTCGAACCTTAAACCTAAATGCGTATTTGAGATATATAACCCATACGCATGGAAATATAAAGTCAAACATGCATATACGATCACGTTTGACATGTGGTGGGGTATTTCAGATCGAAATGAACTAGAATGCACCCTTATAACGTATATACCCTCACGGGAAAGAAATAAAAACGACAGCAAAACGATTAATAAAAAGGAAACGGGGGAAGTGGAGTATAGTTACACTATCCATGTGAACTAATGAAAAGTAAACGAATAAGAAATATCGCCTCCTTGAATTGATAAGGACGGCATTGACATCCCTTGTGGATCCGTTGGATCGTTGGTCGTTTTCCTTGAAATTATTGAGAAGGTCGAACATTGTGCCCCTTCTTTGATCTATTGCGATAATCTGTTGCATTCTTTGAATAGCCTTGGTGGCTTTATTTGAGTCATTGCACTCCAGTACAATTCTCTGAATCAACGTCATGGGTGAGAACTAGTTAGGAAGCGATGTGCATCCCCCATCCTCTTTGCATGCATGCAGCGACTTCTACACCATTGTGGCGGGGCCACGGGTTGCTCTCTGCAGGGAGACCCAAATTATCTCAATGCCTGCAAACGATACCATATTTAATGCGCACAAGAGGTGCAAGGCGACGCACATAGTAGGCAAGTGCGAATATACAAATCTATTAGGTAGCCCGGATGACGATTGACGATTGACATGTTATCTCTGTACTCCGAGTCGGTCATATCCTTGGAGTTATCGCTGCTTTTGAGTCGAGTCATGAACTCTAAATTAATACAAAAGAAAGAAATGACTCTTAAAAGCGATACAAAGCCATATAAAGCAATGAGAAACGATGCTGGTTGATATGGCGCCCATATTTTCATATATATATATATATGTGTGTGTGTGTGTGTGTGTGTGTGTGTGTGTGTATGTGTTTTAGGGACTTTCGACGGTGGCCATAGCCATTAGCTGAAGTTCCCTGTAATTGGGATTCATACACCTGAGGTTGCTAAGCTTCAGTAGCTCGCGGTTATGTTTTTCAATTGCAGGTATGCCCCCAACAGCACCTGAAGGCTCTTAGTGTGAGTTTACATGCATATAGATGTTCTCACATGCTTCGGATATTATAGCAGATCAGATGTCTATTATGTTTAATGTAATAATCGATCTGTATTGCTTTTACTCCAATACTATAAATAAAACAGGTATTCGAAGTTGTAAGTTATGACTTTGGTTACTGTTTATGGTTTTCTTGACATCTATACCCCTAAACCCATTCGGTTTGTTTGGCCTTGTCACGGATTGGGTCCGTGACGGTATCACGCCCACGTGTCATCCGGTACGGAAATCCGGGGGCGTTATACTAATATACTAATATCACAAAATTTACAATTAAAATAGGAACACTAGTTTGCGATCAAAATACGAACAGTTCATATTGCATAACTTCACAGTTTACATGGGATAATATCATGAGTTCACATTACAAAATACCGCAGTTTACAATACAAAGTACAAATAGTTCATTTTGTAAAATACCACAGTTTACAATTCAAAATGATACAGTTCATCACAATCGAATATTACAGTTCACAATGCCAATAATTTCAGTTCACGTAGGGTTCTTTACTGTCCTACAAATAAACAGAATACTTTTGACGGAGAATAGTCAACGTTATTTGAGCTCTCTTCAAGTAAATATCCACGGAAGTGTCCACGTCTTAATAAGACACTCCGCCCACAGGTAAACAAACACTCCACATGAGTGCCCGTTATCTTGTCGTCGAACATTTACTTCTTTTACGTTCGATTCCTCCAATTTCATTTCCGTAGCATGCAATGGTGTACCACTCGATCAAGGTTACCTGCACAATAACATATAATAATTTCATTTACAAATGAACCAAAATTACAGAATGACAAGATTCCAAAGAGATCAAAATTTCATATTAACGCAGTTCTTGCTATCAATCCCCAGGGAATTATAATGATGAATTTTATTTACCTTCATATCCAGCACCAGAAGAGACCAATGGAACTTGACCTCATCGTGAAGAGGGAAAAAGATATATCGAGAAGTCAAAAACTTATTCTTATGGTTAGTGCGCTTAATCATGGCCTGCATATTATTAGAGGTTGTCTTCAACTTCTCAACCAAATTTTTCTTACTCTAAGGCTCTTCTCCTTTTTTATTACCATCAATCACGTACTTGGCAAGTCTACCCTGCATATTACACAAGCATATGGTCAGTGGATAGAAGCTAACTTACAGTGCATGTCACAATGATGTGGCAGTTCATAGAAACTTAATGAGGAGTTCATATACATACCGTGATCTCCGATCTCCAAAAGCTGCAGTCCGTATCCTCGCATATGATATTGAAGTAGGAGTTCATATGAATATCACCAAGAGCCTTTTCATGCAAAAGTTTTCACACATCTCTTCCAGATAATTCCCACCATGTTCGATCATCGGGGTGGATCCAAACATGCGAACTACGAATCATAACACCAAACATTAATCAAATCAAAGTAATGCAAGTATTCAGCACAAATATCATACCCAATTTTATATTACCTTATATTATGCTCCTTAAGAAACAACTTCAAAAAGTTTCGATCTCATAGAAGTAGTTTTCTTCCACAAAATTTGTTAACTCCCCGTGTAAATTTTTCGACGCTCATAACCTCAGTAATGGAAGCAATGGACCCGAGACCACAAATAATTTCTCGTTCAGGTATATCCTTAGCCAAGTTCATTGGCACTCTTGCAAAAATAACAGTGCATGCGTTCAATATTGACAATTCAAAAATGAAACAACAAACAGTCTACAAAACATACAAACACAGTTCATATTATCTTCGCTCTCCTTTGATTCTTAAACATCCTCCTCTTCATGCTCTTTTTGACTATGGATTTCACTGTCTCTATGACATCTTTCCACTCATTTGTTGGTTCCTGTCCATCCACCTTCTCATCATCATTGTCATTCTCCTCATCCAAACCATCGTATTTTCTCTCTTCGATCTCTACTTCAGATCCTTCCATGTCATCATCATCATCATCATTCCACGATTCATTGTCATTTCTCTCTTCATCCTGCTCCTCTGATTCATCAATATCACCATTCCTCTCTTCATTCTACTCCTCTGATTCATACTTATCACCCTTCCTCTCTTCACCCTCCTCTGATTCATCATCTTGCCTCTCTTCACCATTCTCTTCATCATTGTTCTCTTCATCCTCCTTCTTTAATTCATCATCATTCCTCACTACATCCTCCTCATCTGATTTCCTCCTCTTTTGCTTTCTCTGATTCCTCTTCATTATCCCTTTCTCTATTAACAGGGATGAAAGTTGTAGTAACCTAGAAAAAAGAAAGCAATTCAAATATCCAAATATACAGTGTACAAAGAAAAAGGAAGCAGTTCATATATACAAATATATTGTTCACAAAAAAAAAAAAAACAGTTCATATATAAAAATATACGGTTCACAAAAAAAAAAAAAAAAAAGCAGTTCATATATTCAAATATACAGTTCACAAAGAAACAGTAAGCAGTTCATATATACAAATAAACGGTTCATAAAGAAAAATGAAGCAGTTCATATATACATATATATCGTTTACGGGAAAAAAGAAGTAGTTCATATATACGAAATACACAGTTCATAGAAAATAATGATACAATTCATATATGAGAAATACGCAGTTCATACAGAAAAATAAATACATAGTTTATTTATGTAAATAACCAGTCAATAAATACACAAAAAAACAAAGTTATGTATTATACCAGTTGTGGTTCAGGTGTTTTGATCAACAACTTTTCTGTCTCATCACTGCTTGGGTACAATTTCACAATTTCATATGTTTTGATTGGAGATAGCAACTCCAGCTTGGCCTCGGGGGAGGACGGGGCATGCTTGTCAAGCCAACGAAATATCCTAGGAATGCCAACATGCTCCGCTAGTCTCAAGATAATCCCCTCAAGATGCTCATACACCCACACCTACAAACACAATTGATAAATAATGTGAAAAAATATTTATAAGTTATTCGTGACACATTAAATGAAAAACTAATAGTGACATACCAACAAGGCAAACACATAACCCTTGACATATGAAATTTTCGGGGCAGTTTCATCCTTGTCCTTCTTTCTCTTTGGCGGCAAGGAGGTTTTCACTGATTTCCACTTGAATATGCCATCGACAAGAGATCTATAGACAGCTATATCCCAAGCTAACTCTCTCACACACTTCAAATCATCCACATACAAGAACAAGAAGTACGGAGTGTACAACGTTCTCTTAGAAAATAAAATACAATTACACATAAATAAAATAAAGACCCTCACAAAATCAAGAGTGAACTCTTTATCCTTCAACACTGCCAACTCGAACAACTTCACCTTAAGATTTGGTCTTATAGCATTTTTCTCGACACCACCAAACAACCTAATGAACGTATCATTCGGAATCCGACAATTGGTGTCAATGTTCACTCCAAAAGAACGTAACCCAACGATCATAGAAATATGTTCCTTCCTCATAGGAACAAAAATATTTTTAACACCCATTCTCATTCCTAATGGTTCTACACATATTTTATCGAGAATCGCTTCAACCGAGAAGTACCGATTACCAATTTCGGAGTGTGAAAAAAATGAAGAAAAGGGGTTTTTCTTAGCTCGGAAGAGCATTGATTCGAAATAACCCTATTCAAATCCTCCATTTGCTCGCTAAAATACGAAATGGAGCATCGGGTTTGTAAGAAAGCCGATCTCCGATCGGGTTTCGACTTAAGGGCTTTCTTTGCCGTACTCTTTGTCGATGCAATGTAAAAATCAAACCCAAAGAAAAAAAACGCGTTACAAACATGAATCAGAGCTATTTAACATGCAAAAGAAAACGAATTGGTTGAAACAACATGGTGGTCGAATTCAACATGTAACAAAAATATACCTAGTGAAGCCTTTGTTTGGATTCTTCGTCGGTGCATTCATCGTACGAGTTTGCACCTTCCTTCGCTTGACATCGTCATTGGATTCAAATGGCCATGCACTCCATCTCTTCGTACGAGTCATAGGATTGAAACCAAGTTTCGGATTTGAAAGAAATTGGAGAAAGGATGGTCGAATTGGATAAATTGAGAGGTGAGATTGGTTGAAATCGTTACAAATTGTATGAATGAGATAGTAAATTGGTTGAAATTGTGGTTTGGTTTGGTTGAAAAAAACAAACGATTTTTTATTTTATTTTTTTTTAAAATGGTGAAATGATTGAATGAGAATGAGAGAAAGGGTTAGATTGTGGTAATCATGGTTGGGTTAAAAGGAGAGGTAAAGTTGTCTTTTTAGATGAAATGGAACCAAAACAAAAATCAAAATTCAAATTGATACTAAGATGTAGGTTGAAAGATTTTGAGTATCTAAGTGTGAAATGAAACTCCATTAGGGACTTTTAATTAATCCATCTTAGTTGTTATGAATGATTTATTATTATTATTATTATTTTGGGACGATTACGAGCTTTTTTTAAAATGTTTTTGAAGGAGATTTTTTGTTCAAGATATGACTTGTAGAATAGATTTTGATTAGGAGTATTTAGTTATAAGTTGTCTGTGTTTCTATGTTCTCTTCATGGCTTGGACACCGCGGCATTCTGATCTTCAATGGAAATTGTGTGTTTATCGGATCATTTCCTCCCAGGAATTGGGTGAGCGAAGTGAGCCTGTGTATTTTTTTGCCCTCTTCAAACCTTACCTACATTGTTGTTATTGTTTCTCCACTAGGGCGAGTTCATGCAGCCGAAATAAACCGAGACACTTCTGCTCGAGAAAAGCAATAACAGAACACACTGCACATGACCGAGACTTGGAAGTCGAGAGTTCCCATTTCGAAGAGTAATTTGCTTTGTATAACTAACCAAGAGTATTCTGTTGTACACCGGTCCATGTAACCCGAAATCAACTCATGTTAATTAACCCGAAAAAAAAACGGGGTACCAAGGACGACAGGTAGTACATCCTGCCCATGTTGATGTATAGCCTATTCACAACTATGAACTATGTTTACAAAACTGCATATTCCTCATTGTTAACTCTTTCTGCAGACCTGTCAGGAAGTATACGAAAGTTATACACATCAGTTGTTATCTGAAGTTGCAGCATATCGGATTCCCTTCACTTTGCAGTTTCTGCCACAAGCAGATCATCTGTTTCGGAGACTGATAATGTGCCGAGAAATAACCGTCCATGCAGCCAGACTGATAGAACCGAGAATCGTGCAAATACTCCACTGGTCTTGTGTTGCCGAACTGCTGCACCCACATTCCCATGCTTACATCTTCCATCTTGAAGAGCTGCTCCATAAATAAGCAAACATTGCATTAGATTGAGATTCGCCAAAGAAGTAGCTCGAAGAACTTGTGAGGGGTAACGAGCTGGGAGTACATAACAAGTCATGTTCAATTTAGCATACCCTCAATTTACCCTTCTTGAACTCGGAAATGATGAACTGGGCAATGTCTGAAGACAAAATATATCCTGCTCCATCAGAGTAGGGCGGATAATACTCTTCCGGCCACTCCTGCAATATTCCAAGATTCAAAAAGATGCACCAAGAGAAATAAGATTATCTCAATCACATTGCAAGATACAAGTAATGGCATAACTGTATGGAGCTTTCCTAACGAATCACAATCAGGACACTGCTGAATGCAAGGAGTCAGATAATATAACGCCCCCGGATTTCCGTACCGGATGACACGGGGGCGTTATGCCGTCACGGACCCAGTCCATGACCAGACCAAACAAACCGAATGGGTTTATGGGTATAGATGTCAAGGAAACTATAAACAGTAACCACAGTCATAGATTACAACTTCGAATACCTGTTTTAGTTACAGCATTGGAACAGAAGCAATGCAGATCAATTATTACATAAAATAGTCATCTGATCTGCTATAATATCAGAAGTACGTAGATTCATCTATATGCATGCAATCTCACACTAAAAGTCTTCAGGTGCTGTTGGGGGCATACCTGCAATTGAAAAACATAACCATGAGCTATTGAAACTCAGCAACCTCAGGTGTATGAATCCCAATTACAGGGAACTTCCGCTAACGGTTATGACGATCGCCGAAAGTCCCTAAAACATTTTTATATATATAGGAAAATATGGACGCCATATCACACAGCATCGTTTCTCATTGTTTTATATGCCTTTCTATCGCTTTTAAGAGTCATTCCTTTCTTTTGCATTAATTTAGGGTTCATGACTCTACTAAAAAACAGCGACAACCCCAAGGATATGACCGACTCGGAATACAGAGATAAGATGTCAATCCTTAGCCGGGTTACCCAATAGATTTTGTATATTCGCACCCGCCTACTCTGTGCGTCGCCTTGCACCTCGTTTGACAGCATTGAGATAATTTGGGCCTCCCTGCAAAGAGCAACCCGTAACCCCGCCACAACGGCGTAGAAGTCGCTGCATGCATGCAAAGAGGATGAGGGATGTCCATCGCTCCCTAACTAGTTCTCACCCGTGACGATGACTCAGATGATGATACAGAAGTGTAATGACTCAAACTCAAACCACCAAAGCTATTCAAAGAAATAGGTGATCGCAATGGATCGAAAAAGGGACACCCCGTTCGACCTTCTCAATAATTTCAGGAAAACGACCAACGATCCAACGGATCCACAAGGGATGTCCATGTCGTCCTTATCAGTTCAAGGAGACGATATTTCTTATTCGTTTGCTTTTCATTAGTTCACATGGATAGTGTAACTATATTCCACATCCCCCGTTCCCTTTTTATTAGTCGTTTAACGTTTGCATTTATTTATTTCCCGTGAGGATATATACATTATAAGGGTACATTCTAGTTCATTTCGACCCCAAATACCCCATCACATGTCAAACGTTATCATACATGCACGTTTGACGTTATATTTCCATACGTGTGGGTTATATATTTCAAATATGCACTTAGGTTTAAGGTTCGAAGCACGAAAATGTCAAATTCTTGGCCAGAAGGCCGTCACGGCCGTGACCGGTGCTTTCGCGACCGCGACGGCCGTCACGACCAAAGTCTCATTTTTTTCCCTTCGTCGTGGACGCGAGACAGGATGGTCGCGGCCGCGACTGTTCATCAGCCCAGAACGTCCCGAACGCACGTCCGATGCCCACGGATCCCTAATTTATCATCAAAACGCATCCAAACCATCGCATACACATCAAACACAGCATAAACACATCCCACACATGCACGGACGTGCTTGAATCGTGTGAACGAATAAAAGAGGCATCTCGGACGAGTGAGATTACCTTGATTAACGATGATCCTCGATGCACACGATCACACGAACGAATCCGTTGTTGTTCTTTGGACAAGCTGCCGATGCTGATTCTCTCCTCCGGCTGCTGCTGCTGTCCTTCGTTCGTGTTGGCGTCGTGATGATGATGAAGACGATGGTGGTGTAGGGGTGGTGATGTGATGAAAGCGATGATGATGTTGATGTTGATCACGTTGGTGGTGATGGTGACGAAGGCGGCAGCTGCGTTGTTGATGGTCTCCTGGTGGCAGAGAACGGTGATGGAAGGTGATGGTGAAAGTGGTTGAAGTGGAAGACAAGGATGGTGGGAGTGGGAAGGAAGAGTGCGGGAGTGAATGGGAGAAAGTGGAGAAGTTTGATAAATGTGGGTTTAGTCCCACATTCCGTTCCACGATACGTCTCGTTCAGTCCACTTTTTACTCAAATTTCGTAATATTTATCCATCGATAATTTATTTGCATCGATAGATTTATCTCATATACGAAAATATGACCTCCCGAGTCATAATTCATTATTTATGGGATTACAATCGCTAGTCCTAACGCACAACGTTTATAACGTTATAACATTATTCGTTCGTAATGTTTATTGGCGCGTTCAACTAATCATTCGAAATATCCCATCGTCATTATTAAAATATTTTCTTGGATTTTAAATATATAACCCTTAAGCGTAATTTATTTAAATATCATAACGTTATATATTCATTTTAAAACTCTCAAAATTCTCGGATATTACAGATAACCAGGTAACGATGAGCAATTATTTCAACAAATGAAATCTGCCTACCTCATAAGTGACGGCCCATTTACCCTTGCGAAGGGGCTGGTGATAGAAATTCATTTTCCCCAAGAAGAAGCTTTTCTCACCATCAACTCCCTTTGTTATTTCACTGGCTACAGCATCTACCCTGACAAACGTATCATCATCACACTTCATGATATATTTTGCTGACATGGAGTTAACCTGCATTAGTCGAATTACCAGCATGTTACAATTTAAGCATTTTCAGATTAGATAACATGTTGATCATATACATATTGCATTACCAAATTCAAGAAAGACTAACGCGTATAAAATTTGGACAAAGAATCACCGCTGGAGAACTCACCCCAAACTCACAGATGGCTATTGTCTTCAACACGACGAGGCTGTAGTTGTCCTGAAACGGCACAATTACGATGTCGCCGAAGCATTGAGCCTCTTTCACTAGCTCCGCATTTATCACATCCCTTTCATGCTGCGCAACAAAATCAGTAACTACCTTCGGTAATAAACCTTACGGATGAACACTGAGAGATTGTGATCTTACCAAGGCCACAAAAAATCGAGCAACTACCACTGAGGATCTAATCAAGGGATGCTGTAACCAGGATTTACGCACTACCATGCGCTCAGCAAAGTGAGCTCCAGTGGAAAGGATGCCAATAAAAAGCTCAATGGGCTGACCAGGAAGAGGCGGAGCCTTCCACTCGTCGGACATCTCAAGGTGCTTCTGTGGCATAAGACTTGGATGGGACGTGGGCAAGGACACAGCATACACAGCTTTCACATCTATGTTTCCCAGCACATAGAGTCCAGTAGCATCATCCAAATCAAATCCCTATTTCCATGATTAACAAATAATGATACACCCACAACAAACCAGCCATTGTAAATGTTCTGAGCATGGTACTCACAGTGCGATAAGCAAAAGAAGATATGTGTCTCCCATCCACGCTTACGTGATATCCTTCTAATCCAGCACTAATTGTAAGCACAAAAGGTTTGTCCTCAGAAAAGGGATATGGCCAGTCAACTGACACCCTCTTCATCGACTGTATCAACTTGTTAAACCACCGAACAGCCTTTGATTCTTGTGCATGGTCATCATCGCGTATCCATTTCTCACATCGTATCTGCCCATCAACTTTATACAATCAAGAGAATCAGCTGAAACGGAGCACGACATACTGAAAGAAGACATCTAGAATCAGACAGTACTCTTTGTCAAGACAGCTGAGAGACCATTCAAAGTCCAAAGAAAAAGAAGATAAGAATGGAGCCTCAACGCAAGTAATTCTGCGCTGGTCTATCAAGAACTACCACCACTCCCTGAACGACCTTGACATGATATGTAACAGAACCAAATGCAGCTACTCATGATAACCTTCATACTCATTTATCTGAATAGGGAAACAACATAGGCGTGCAACAATAACACGGACTTAGCAATCTAAACAGGACATCAACCAAAATCGGTATGGGTTTGGAAAAAATAAAGGTAAGTCACCAATCAAAACGGGACATCAACCGTGTCAAAGGAAGCAACTAAGAACCAACAGTATAGTCCCTTATTAGGAAGCACCTTCTTGTTCAATCGGGAATGCATTCACAATCCCACAGTTAGGCAAAACTGTCCGATCTGCTGTCAGTACTCAAGCTTATAGGAACCGAACACTTTCCATGTTCATGATCCACAGCCTGTTAGGTCTTTCACCCAAATCATCGCCTCCACATTCTTCACATTAATGGTTTGAAACCTTTCATCAAGCCGAACCTAAAACCCTAACCACCTAATTTACATTCAATATTTTACCATATACGGAAACATGCTTATGACTAATAGATATTTAGCTCAAATCCGTCAACCCTCAAAAATTAACTAAAAACAGATGGTTTGGAGATAATGATCATTGGTTGAGACCAAACCTTGGTCGATAATCAGGCACAACCACCGATGTTTCCTCAAATTTGCACGTCAGGAACACCGACCAACACACGAAAACTGGAGATCATACTAGTATAGCAATATGCCCTAGGCTACTTGGTAATGTAAACATATAACCACCCCAATATGTATAAACAAATCAATTCCATCACTAACTAACAAAACAACTGAACATTATAATATCTCAAAATGCCAAATCACCAATCTTACCTATCAAACAGTACACATTAATCAACAACCATGATCAAACACACAAAGAACACTCCATTAAACAAATCACCTACCCCTTTCCTCATCCTCCTTCGACGGCCACCCCTCACACCTCACCGGAACACCCCACTGCCGCCTGTAGAACGAGTTCATCTCGATCACAGGCTTCTTGCTAAAATCCCCCTTGATCCTAGGATTAAAATGCAGGATCCGCGGGGGCTCCTCGCCGCGAACCACCTTCACATTCCTCAACTCCAGCATGAACTGAGACACAAGCGCCTCATCCACTGACCCCTTGTGCTCAACATGAGCCCTATGCGGTTTCCCCACAACAGTGATGTGTGAGCCAAAGGTTAACCCACAAGGCAACTCCATTTCCCTCCCATGCTTCCAAAACTGATACCCAGTGAGGGAAATCTCAAAAGGGCAAGTCCCATTTTGATTCAATCTCATTCCTTTGAGTTCAAAATTGGGTCTTGATTCATTGATTTGAGACCAAAGCTTGGTGCCAGCATCCCATGCTTGCATGGCAGACTTGTAAATCGAACTGTTGTCTGATTTTGACACATGAAGGGTTAGATTTGAGAGGAGGCGAATAGGGTTCGAGGTTTTTATGGTGGGGTTTAAGAGTGAAATTTGGGGTTTTGGTGATGAAAACGAGTTTGATACAAATGGGTATTGTGCTGTGATGAAGAACATGCAAAGAAAAACGAAACCCATCAAGAGTTTGAACAATTTCAGTCGATTCATGGACAAAACTGTCTCTGATTTCGATTTCTTCATCACACTCTGTTCTCAAAACCGCTTCTTTTTCAACTGTCTCAAAAACCCAGCTGAATTTTGCGGTTCAGGTGCTGATTTTCAGTGATATTGTGCCAAAATTTTGCAGCTTGGAGCTTGATTCAAGGGGAAATTGGGTAGAGGAGGAAAGAGAGGATGATTAGTAGAGCAATTAATGAATTTGAAAGGTTTTTTGGTTTCTTTTGTCTTGGAAAGATGAAGAAACTTGTGCGAAGCGAGGACCTTTTTCTCTCTGTTGTAAGAACTTCAAATTCTTCATAGTACTGTATTAGGTAGCTGAATAGTGCATCGCAATTAGCATAAGCTTTTCATTTTCCATTCAATTGTTCATTTGTATGGTAAGCAATTTAGTGTGGAGCATAAGCATGGTTATAGAGTGGTCACATCCCAAGTAAGATCGGTGTAAAATATGATTACATAAAGAATCCGTACAATTATTTTTATGATCATGAAATCAAAACATCAGTTGCAGCTGCTCCTCAATTTTTCCAAAAGAAAATTGATTTTTTTATTTTTGATTTTTTTGATTTTTTTTTTAAGATGTGAGGAGAGCAGGTAGCGGTGGTTGTCATCCTTTAAGCCATAAATCTATTTAGTATTTGTTATGATAAAAACGTTTTCGTCGGATTAATTTGTAAGAAAAAAAATTGTCGAAATTAACAAAATAATATTTTAGAGAGAGATTAGAGGAAGAAAAAGAGAGATTTTCTTTTCTTGAAAATGTGAACATATATAAGCTGTACTTATAGAACTCAAGGTAATTAATTGACACCTAATTTTCTCACCTAATCAAGGTGATTAGGTCTAATTAATAGCTAATTAGGTAAGTCTATTTAATAGCCTCAAAAGTAGGTGAGATCCAAAGAAAAATATCTAGGCTTAGGTGTAAATACATCACTTTCAAAGGGTAGTTTTAATTATCTAATTACAATATTCCCCCTTGATGTATTTATCACCTATTAAGATTGCCTCGTTAAAACCATGCCAGGAAAAACCAAGTGGGATAAAAACCTGGACGAAGGAAAAAGAATACAATCTCCCTCTCAAGCAAAATTCCCTTAAACATTGAAATTTTGTTCAAGAAGATTATTAAGCCTTCTCATCCCTATTTTGTGTCTAAGCTTCATAAAAATTGCTCCTGCTAATGCTTTTGTGAATAAATCTTCCAAGTTGTCACTTGAGCGGATTTGTCGTACATCGATGACTCCATCCTTCTGAAGATCATGCGACCAAAAGAATTTTGGCGATATATGCGTTGTCCTATCGCCTTTGATGCAGCCTCCTCTGAGTTGTGCGACACAAGCTGCATTGTCTTCATATAAGATTGTAAGCTTTTCACAAACTGAAGGTAGCCCACATGACTCCTGTATATGTTGTATCATAAATCTCAATGACACACATTCTCGACTAGTCTCGTGCATAACATTAAACTCTGAATGATTAGAGGATGTTACTATAAGAGTCTGCTTCACTGATCTCCATGATATTGCAGTATCTCCAAATGTAAATACATAACCGGTTTGTGATCTTGCT